>JANTOP010014995.1:0-14298 GCA_027564815.1 Symmerus nobilis | reverse complement strand
ATTTATTATTTGTAAGGAAAAAAAAATATTTTAAATTATTGAAATCATAATGGATATTTAATTATGAATATTAAAAAAATATATTTCAATTAATTAATAAAAGTAAAATATATTTTTTTCTGAATATTGTCGAGGAATTGTATTATGTTAATTCGCGTAACTAATTTAATTTTTTTTCTTATTTCATTTCCCTGTTAATATCGAAATGGGAAAATTAATTCAGTAAAAAAATGAATTTTCTACATTACATGTTTTTTCAATTTAATTGATCTAATTTCGAGGAGTATTTATTCAAAATAAAGAAATAAAAAATTAAAAAAAAAAACAATTACCCACCGAAGAAAGAAGTAAAACAATATTAACTATTGTGTAATATATTTAGAAATGAATATAAAAAATGGTCTGAATTAAATTAACATTTTTCAATATTAATTAAAAACATTTCTTGATATGTTAATTAACTATGAAATTTAATTGTTCCCTCTTTTATTTTTCATAGGATTGGATTATGTGGATTCGATAATCCAATGAGAGATCAGAAAACTGATGAACTGAAACGACAGATTGGACAGGTAATTATCGAAAATAAGTAAAATTGTATTACATAACTCATTTTAAAGAAAGTATTGCAAGAAAGAATTGCATTCAAAATTTAGGCCTAAATAATATATATTCCAAAAAATGGTTGAAAAATAATGAAAATTGAATATTTATCCATAAATTTCAGAAAAAATTAACCCGAAACCGTAAATTATTTCGATAGAATTAATTAAATTTAAAAATGTAATTTTAAATCTAAAATAGTACCACCAAAAGAAATTGTCCTATAAGATTATTTATTATAAGTATAAAATTAAGCATACTTTATAAGCATCAAATTGGCTCAAATGATTTTTTATTTCAAAACCCTGAAGTTAGTTTTTAATTTAGTTTATCTGTTTTCCAGAAAAAGTAGGCTCAGCCAAATTGATCGAAATTTTCTTAACAAAATTTTGAATTTAAAAATTGGTCACCCGATTTACTTGAAAATATTCAATATCTCGAACCGAAGCCTGTAATTGGCTCAAATAATTTTTTATCCCAAATCGCTGAAATTAGTTTTTAACTTAGCTAATCAGTTACCCAGAAAAAATAAGTTCAGCCAAATTGGGCGAAAATTTCTTAATGAAATTTGAAATTCACAAACCGATCTCGCGAATTGCATCGATATCTTTCAAATAAAAGACGATAGGACATTTCTCCAAGAATAAATAATACCACATAATTAACCAGAAGATTTATCATTACTTTCTCAAAAACAATATCGAGACAAAATATTTCTAAATTCTGTATCTTCTAAATTTTTCAATTGTAGAAGGAGGAAGTCCCTACAAGTATTCCCTAATATTATAATGAAAAATTTCTTCCAATAATAATCTGTCCAAATGAAATAATGTCTCTTCTAAAATAATCAAAATAATCTTATAAATTCTTAATCTTTCACAAAATTATTCCAGAAAAGATTTCATAAAAACATAAATACTCCAATTTCAAAATAAAAAATCCTAATTGTTAAATTTTTCTGAAAAATAATTTGAAATAATGTCGCTAACCGAATGTTTTTGGAAAGGAAAAAAAATCATCGGGAATAAAAGTTCTACAAACGTTCTGAAAATTCCTCTAAACTAGGCATTGTCGATTTTTTGTATTTTTAATGTGAAATTTTGGTAATTTCGAATGGGTATTTTCCCAGAAATTTTGAAAACGACTGCACACATTTTTTTAGCAAAATTTATACTATCCCATACTTTATAAAATTCGTTGTCTTAAAACGAAACTAAACCAAATTAAATCAATTTGTTTAAAAAATGATTAGGCAGAACTTCTCGTGCTGTGAAGATGACAAATATTATGACAAATACTATAGAAATTTCTAGAAAATTTTTATAACAGTATTTGTTACTGCAGTAGCAGATGAAATTATGTAACGTTCGCATTGGATACACGATAAGATTTGGTAGCACAATCCAAATTCTAATTATCTATCTCATTTATAGTTTTTAAAAGTTGAATGGAGAATTGGATATTTTATTAAAATATTAAAATCTATAATTGGAAGAAAATATCTTATATCTGAGATATTTAAAGATGTTTAACATTTAAGGACTCATGCAAAATTTGTTAATTTTCTAAATCTCTCTCAGCTAACCTATTAAAACTCAAATAGATATTTATCATTGCATTGAATGACTGACTACTAAAGAGCTACTAAAGTATATGAAATTTCATATCATTTTATGGATTTGGCAACCAATGACTAAGAACACAAAAATCAATCGCTAGATTTTGTGGTCTCGGCGAGTTTCCTTATGATCCTACAAATAGATGATTTCTGATTTAATTGAAGTTGAACCCTTCGGAATAGGAATCTAATGATATTTTCTTAAATTTGTCAATCGAAATTTTTCATTTTATAAGTTTTAGATCAGAAATTCGATATGTAAGAATAAAATTTAGGAAACGACTTAAGTGCAATGTCATAATTGACATGACTCCAAGAAATCGAATTTTTGCAAATCCTTTTAACCACGTATTCTTGACACCTTATTATAATTTAATACACAAGAAAAGAAATCGATTTTCTAAAACCGAAAAAGTGATGTCCTCCCTTAAGGGGGAAGTTGAACGGTCCATTTTACATACAAAATCGAAGTACCTTTTTGCTCTACCGATTTTCTTCTAATTTTGCAGGCTCTATCTAGGCTATAAAATAAGAATATTGTCTGGAGGATTTTTAAAAAAAAAAATTACGGATTTTACAGCAAGTTGAAATTCATATGGGAAAAAAAATCCTCCAGACAACCTTCTTATTTTATAACCAAGATAAAGCCTGCAAAATTTTAAGAAAATCGGTGTAGTAGTTTTAGAGAAAAAGGTACCTCGATTTTGTATGTAAAATGGACAATTCAACTACCTACTTAAATCGTTTTTAGACATTTTTCAGGCGAGCGATTTAAAGTTTTATAAATTTATTCCGATACATGAACTTACGCGGTTATGCATTTCGTCAAATTGCTATATTTTGGTCAAACTAAAGAATTCGGTTGAGAATTTTTATGGGTATACGCGAATTTTTATGGGTAATCGTACATGGAGAATACGATTGCGATTGGTGTTGATTACTCAATTTCGTCTTAAGTCCACTCAAGCGATTAATGGTTGGGCCACAGATAAAACAAAAATGTCGATTTCTTCAATCCGGGAACGTAGAATGTCCCTTAAATGGCGTACCTTTAAGCACATTTTGAAATTTTTATGCAAAAAAAATCAAAATGGCTAGCAGTAATGCGGTAGTGCCACATCAACGCTATTTTGCGGTTGACACAATTCTGGGAACACATCCTTGAAATTGAAAGAACCAAAGAGAAAATTAAAAGTACATTAGTTTGTCTCGTTCTTTAGGGAAAGATAATTTTTTTCAAAAATTTTTTTCAAAGATTGTGGCTCCTGATAGAAAAATATAAAAAATTTCCCTGTTTTTTGATATTGTTTATTTAAAAGAAATTCCAATTTTTTGAAATTAAAACCTCGGCTTTCCTCAAGGACAAGAGAATCTATCTCCAAATATGGGGAAAAAATTTCAAGGGGATTTATCAATTACAACCAGAGGAATCGTGTCCATTCTGCATTCCAAAACATGGTTTCGAGAAAACGTTTAAAGTTTTAAGAATATCGGTTTTGTCATCAGATAGTTCATATCAAAAATGTAGATAGTTGCTTTGACAGTTATGTAGGTAAAAATACAAAAATGAAAAAATTGAAATTTATCTAGGAAATATTAGATTTTCGTAAAGCCTCGCGCCGAGAAATTTGAATATCGGACTTCCCGACATTTGATCCGGATTTCCCGGCTATTTTCTTCGGATCCAAAAAAAATGTAGTGACGCAGAAAGTTTATAAATTCGTTGAGAAAAAATAGAAAAATAGCAAAACTAAACTTTTCGTTCAAAAGCTCTACAAAAACTTAAAAGCTCCCCGAAACCTTTTTTCCGGAACCTTTTTTTTACGTGTTAAAATCTATTTTCCATCTAGATAACGATGCTTTTAACCAAATTTAAAATTTTCCAAAAAAAAGTTTCAAAAATCTCGAAAGCTTATTGAAAGTGTAAAATTTAAATGTCTTTTTATATAATTTCGAATCGAACATTTTCACAGAAAGCTTATCTAAACTAAAAGCTCAACGAAAGCTCTAAATTTCGAACTTAATTTTTTACGTTCAAAAATCTATTTTCTATCTATTTTTTGGTCCTTTCATGAAATTTTAAATTTTCCTCAACAAACATGTTTCAAAAATCTTGGAAGCTCAATGATTCAATTCAAAACAATTCATTAAAGCTTCGGTAGAAATTTTAATTTTCCACGAAACTTTAAACTTTAAAAGCTTTGATGAATAAAATAATATTATATTTTAATGAAAATCTTTATATGTATAAGCTTAATGATTATTGACAAAGTTATTAAATAAAATAATTTCAGTTTGCAATAAAAATTCATTACGATTTGGTCGATATTTCAAGTGTGCTCTACGCCTTCTGCGTATTAAATTGCACGCCACTGATCCGCAGTGACTCTAAGAAATCGAATTTTTCAAAATCCTTTTAACCCCGCATTCTTGACGCCTTAACATAATATATATTATAGAAATTTGGGAGCCAATCGAAAAAACTCATTAGGATATTCGGATTCTACGGAAAATTTTACTATAGAAAATATTATCGCCATTCGTGGTGGTGAAAGTTTGTAAATTTGCAGAGCAGTGTAATTATTGGGTTATTAAGGATTAATTACGTATATTTCTGCTTGATGAAATTAGGAAATTTCGCAAAATATTTCGAAACAATTTTTAAATTTTTAGAAAATTAATTAAAAATTAAATTAAATCCCATGAAAATCATAATATGCTGGGAAAATTCCACGATAATTTAAAGATTCAAAAAATAGCAGGAAATAGCTTATCTCTGCCGATTTCCAAGAAATTCTTTATTTTGTATAAAATTAGGAATTGCCATGACCTTCATCTAATTTTCATCAAATTAAAAATTTATTAAGAAATTTCCATAAATTTTTCATATTTTATGATATTCTTCGATTTTCAAACTTTTTAATTTTCTTGAGAAAATTTATTGATTAATAAAATTCTCGATTTTTTCGAAATTCTCAGATTTCCTTAAATTTCCCATTTTATTTATTTAGAATTGAAATTAGAAGCTAATTAATTTTTATAAAATTTATCATTAGTAATAATCTAGTATTTGTGTATGTATTGCTTATTTCTTGAAAGGTATGGTATGTGAACATCCGTCCACGCTCATCCGTAAATTAATTTTGATAAAAATATTCGATAAGTTAAGATGCTCCGTGATTTGTAATAATAAAAACCTGCTTCTTTACGATTTAGGCTTAGCTGTAATAGTTCTGATTTTTTACCGGAAGTACCCAACCGGTATTTTGAAAATTGGCAAGCCTAAATGTGATTGATACATTTTCAACCGTAAGTGGGTGATAAATGACTTGTTCGATTGTAACAATGATTCAAAAGGATTAGACAAGATTAAAGTCGACCTTCCTAATTTACTTTTTACTTTATTAAAATTAACAACAAAAATCTTAATCTATCAATAGTTAGGTAATTTTTTTACGATTTCATTTTTTTCCCTTCCTAATAATTGATTTTTATGTCAAAATGTATAACCAAATAAAGAACAAATCAAATTATAAATATATTATATATCAGATTGTTTGAATAAATAATGTATAATTGCATTTATATTAATTTAAATTCAAAATTGTAATTTAAAATTTAAGAAATAAGGTTGTTTTTCGTTGAGACAACCCGATAATCTATTAATAATTTTCGTATATACCTATATATAATGTAAGAAACAAACTGACTATTGTTATCTTGATGTGTTGATTGCCCCATCGAAGGTTACCCATTTTTCATAGATTGATTTCTTTTATTACAGTTGCTTGACAAAATCTTGATTTGGGTGGTCTTGTACCACATTTTACTTATGTTGTATCCATGTCTTTATATGACCATGCATTTTATATTAGAGTTTAAACAAAATAATTTCGATTGTGAAAACTGAAAAAAAAAAATAAATGTATTTTTTATCTTTTAAATTTAATTTTGAATTAATAATAATTAAAAAAAAAATATCACCTTTACCACTCTTATCTCAAAACAGGGTGTCAAAATAAAAATGGACGGTGCCGGTAACATATTAATACGACGGTATGCCCGTAGTAATGTGTTTGTTAAAAGTACGGCAATCGGACCGAAAGATGATACATCAATATCGTCCGATGTGCTAAAGCTACCAAATCAAGCGTTAAGCGGCGACAAAGTAGTCAAATTGTTCGATATGAAAAAATTCCAATCGAACATAAATCGTGAGCTACGCCAAGCGTATCCGGATCGTAGACATTTAGAATTGCAATGCTTGTCAGCGGTATCATTTGTTAAATCGGATGCAGAAATTTTAGAATGTCCCATATGGATATTGGTGATAAATGTGGTGGCCATGGATATGCTGAAAAGTAAATTACCACCAAGTAAGTGAAACACAAAAAATAATATGAAATGATAAACATTTTTTTATATTTTATTTATAATTCTAAATATTTTATTTCCAATTTCAATATTATATTACGTAAGAGTGCGCGAATTATTAATGGTGCCTTTGTGCTTAAGAGGAGCGGCTAAATACTTTAATATACTTAAACTTGGATATGGATTTTTTTTTCTCATTTGTGCAATAAAAACGGCGGCGTGGCGTTAGTTTGCCCCCCAGTGCATCATATCAAATTGCATTAAGATTTATATTTTCTAATAAAACAGTTTGGTTACTTTTTATTTTTATTATTTGAAAAAATTCTTACATAAAAATTCGTAACCCATAATTCTTCTACAATCTTTCAAAATGTCATAACATTGTTAGTAATAATAATGAGACTATTAAAATTATTTTATTTAATATTCTCCAATGGTGATTTTTACACATTTACTTCGATTCATAATTATTCGAATTAACCCAGCTATTAAACCTCGATCGTTCGAAATCTTTATTCGATTTGTCTCAAAAGGTCTCTATTATTACCAAAAAAATCAACTTCGCGAAGAAATCAAATAAAGAGATTCACGTAAGAAAGAAATTGAGTTGTTACGAAATTAAAAGTTGGCTTTTAAGAAATATCCCATAAAAAATTTATGGAAAAAGCATTGCAAAAAATGAATTTTATTGGGCATGGATTTTTTAAAAAAAATATAAAGAAAAATCCGATATTGAAATTTGTAAAAATTTCGTAAAAGCTTCCCGTCAGATTACTGAAAATCTAAAATCCTACCGATTAACCTACCGAAATATACCGATTGGTTACCGACTACTTAGTACAGGAGATATATGCTAAAAAGAGGTGATTGTGAAACTAATTCCCACAAAGGCGCGGATTGAATTTCTTTGTTCGTTGGTGGTATATTTTTGACATACAAAAAGTCTAGAAAAATCTGTACAAAAAGAATGTTTTTGGCCGCCATCTTAAAAAAATTTAAAATAAATCATAAAAATCAATTTGAGTGGTATTAATTTTTTGAGTAAAATTCAATTTCTTCTTTTGATTTGGAAAATAGATTTTTTTTGATGAAAAATCGATTATCAAAATTTTTTTTGAGTGAAATTTGGTTCGGGTAATTTCTCTTTGAGCAAAATTCTTTGACTGAAATTCAATTTACTTTCCTGATTTGGAAACTAGATTTTTTGTTGATGAAAATCGATTATCAAAATTTTTTTTGAGTGAAATTTGCTTCGGATAATCTATCTTTGAGTGAAATCCTTTGAGTGAAATTCAATTTCTCTTTCTGATTTGGAAACAAGATTTTTTGTTGATAAAAAATCGATTATCAAGATTTTTTAGAGTGAAATTTGCTTCGGGTAATTTTCCTTTGAGTGAAATTCCCTGAGTGAAATTGAGTTTTTTCCCGGTTCCCTGTTCAAATTTTTGTTATTGAAAGTTACTTCTTAGTTTTTAGTGAAAGGTAATTTCTTCTTGAGTGAAATTCTTATACTGATAGAGATTATGGTATTGGTTTTAAAAAATTAAAATAAATATTATAACAGCGAGCAGTTTTGAAAATAATATTTTTATTAATCAAAATGCGTATGCCCCGCAGCTGGTTAGTGCTTCATTCTGAGTATTCCAGTTTCAATTTCATATCACTCTCGAAAATACTTGGATTTATGTACAGACGGGGTGGCCAGAGAATGGTTTAAATAACTCACCGATATTGTCTTTTCGAATTGTACTTGCACTGATGATACCTTTCCCTTTCACTTTCTGAGAACAAGATAGAGTTTCTGGCATTTATCAATTTATTAGAAGGCATCCATACTTGAAGAAGTCGCCTAAAACAAAAAAATGGAATCTAAATATTTTTATACACTTACAAGGGGTCCGCCAGATCGCGTGTTTTTTGATTCGATCGAAACTTTGGGAAATTGATTATTGCCGGCAAGCCATACGGCCGCAACGTTTTTTGTTAGATTTTCCTAGACTTTTAGTATATCAAAAGATACCAACAACGAACTAAAAAATTCTAACGGCGTCCTTGTGGGAATTAGATCCACCCAAAAACCTATACTGTACTAACTATATGAATCGAATAGAGAGAAATAAAATTAAGCGTCATGGACATGCAACGTCAAGAACTTATACTAAGATTTTCAGTAAAAAAAATCGTTCTCGAAATTCATTAAATAAAATAAAGAAAATTATCCCATAAATATATTTAATTAATTAATTTATGAAAATGAGATTATATCTAATTACTCCATCTACTGGCGTGCAGTCCAATGCGTAGAAGGGGCAAAGCACACCTTCTGTGATATGGGCCAACTAAATGAAAAAATCTATATTTATAAAAACTACATCGAGCAAACAGTAACTCAACTGAGTTCGGCTCAAAATCAATCACATACGGTAATTTTAGGAACAAATTGGCGAAGTCAATTTGTCAATTTTAGCGAGCAAATACTACAGCCTGATAAAATAATTTTAAGTCAATTGAAATTAAATATTAGAAAGGAAAGCCGTAAATAGTAGACTCCCAACTAAATTTTTAGAATCTCCTCGGGTACATGATAAATATTAAGTTGATAGAAAGAGCCATGAATTTCTTAATAGCATTTTGACAGTAATTTTAAAATTGCGACTTGTAAGATCACTCTCTAAAAATTGTATGTAATTAGTTAGATTTTCCAGATCATCCTTTAATTGATTCCAAATCGAAATTTATGAAATGATCGAAACCAAAGAATCCACCCTTATTTATTAGAGAGCCTGATACACCCGTGCCATTCCAAAATAACTATAGAGTAGAATAGAGCATTAAGTGACCCAGATCTGTGTAGATGAATTCCAGGAATTCGTGAATTCGTGACTTAAAATTAGACTTCTTGTAAATTTGTTAGTGTAGTGACCGGCAAAATATTAATAATGTTGGCAAACGGTGAGCCTGCAACAAATTATTGTTGTTAGAAAATTAAACTTCCAATAATTTGTTTCCTAACAAATTGTAAATACTCGATCAGATTTGATCAAATTTTCATGAAATTTTTCGATTTCCACGACATTTTCCAAATTTTCGGATTTTTTTATATTTGTTACATTCCTCGAAATTTTCTATTTTTTATTAAAATTGCTAATTTTTATTTTTTTGTCAACGTTCCCATTGACATTTGACTATTGATGATTTGACTATTTCAATTTAAGATTTTTATAAAATTTACTATTTCTTTCCCCAAAAATTTTCCTATTTCTTAAAAAATTCCGAAATTTAAGAACTGTATTTTTGAATTCAAAAATTCCAAAATGTTTTACGATTAATTTTTAATTTCCATGAAAATTTTTCGATCAGAAGTTAAGGTAGTAGTCCGGTGTGGCAACCGAAATTGCGACGTTTTTTCATGATTTTTCTTTTAAAAAAATGCGATCGTTTTGAAATTTTTTTATACATAATTTAACATTAATTTGTTTATAATTTTTGATGTCAAAGTGGAGTCCTCGATAAAAAGGTGAATTTCTGTGAGGTCCTCGTCAATTTTTTGTACACTTCAAGCCACCAATAAAAACATCTAATCATTTCAAAACGATCGCATTTTATTTCCTTATTTAAAAAAATTCATGAAAAAACGGTCATAACACCGGACTACTACCTTAAGTTCTCTCTCAGCTTAGAAATTGGTACAAAGATTGGTTGGGAACAGGAAATTGAAATTAATAAGGAAATTGTCTAACTGGGATTAAGCCGGCTTTACTCACACGAATTGCAGAACAGCAGGAACTGCGTTGTACCTAACCAATTCAAGGAAGACAAATTGGCATAGTGTGTAGTCTGACTTACCTGGTTCTCCCTGCTTAGTTTACTCAGTTAGTTTTTACAATCAGAAACCATAGTGAATAGTTGAGGTTTATTGAGTTTTGGACTTCAGCTGAAGCTTGATTTTTTTATATATCCCGGAAAATTTTGATTTTATTAATTCTATGATATTATTAATTATTTAAATATTCCAGATATTTACTCTGAAAGTTACATTTTTCAATCAAAATTTCAGAATTCAAATATTTGTCTACCAAGATTTATTCAGTAATTATAAAGAAACAATTCGGTATGATTACGCCCTTCCAGTTTGGAAGAAAATGTTCAGTTTTTTTTCAAGACTGTTAACGAAATATTGAATATTCCTGGTAAAATGGTCGCAAATCTCGATCTCAATGCAAATAATTTTTTTCTAAGTTCAAGGACAAATTATTTCATTTATTCAACAAAATATCTGAAAATAATGGCTACTTGTGATTGCTATTGCAAAATTATAAGACATGTTTTAAGATAAGGCATGTAGGTACCAAAATTCATTGAAATTAATAACTCATAAAATTCTGCATACCTCATGACGAAGATATTGACCGTACGCTTCTGCCGTTATCTGATAAACTGATTATGAAAAGATAGAGATTCTGGATTCATTGCCATTGCTGGATTCGTGATCAATTTGGTAAATTTTAATTGAATCCGTAGATAATAAAAATCTCGGATATAGAGAGTATAGATTCGAATTAAATTATCTGCATTTCGAGATATAAGTTCGTCTAATTCGAGGGCTTACTATAACTACACCATTGCTAGTATAATAAATAAGACATTTTTTCTATTATTCAGATAAATCAAAAGGTTTAATTTTTCTATTTTAATTTTATTTATTTATTATTTTTTCGCTTTTTTTTTGTTAAATTATTCAGAAGAATATTTTTCAATAATGAACAATAAAAATTAAAATACTCATTTCGCACATGATTGTTTAACAATGACTTGAACTGTTTTCTTTAGTTCGGTACTAAGTTGGTATACGAGATACCAATGAGAAGAGGAAAATTTCATGTTACGTAAGAATAAAAAACATCGAAAGTTGAATGAGGAAAATAATTTAATGAATTGAAATTGAAACTACATTTCAGAGTATATATTTTTCCATTTAAAAATTATCATTTTTTTGTAATCGATATGAGGAATTATCATTTTTAATTATAATCTCTATGCTTCATTTAATTCAATACAATTGATATTATAGTGAGAATGTAATTATTATATTAATTATTTCCGAATAAAATAAATTTAATATTAAACCCAATCTCCGGATTCTATTAATTTTTGCGGAATTAGATTCCATTGGATAAAAAGATAGTAATCAATTTTGATTTTATTCAATATTAATTGCCTATCTACCCATACTTATTTAACGTCAATTATAATATCCAAAATTTTCATTCTCGTACTATTGAAATTCTCGTATTGAAAGTGAATGTCAATTTATAACATTTTTGCAAAATATGATTTATTCCGTTTGCATAATCGATAATTTTTCAGTTCAATTATATACATTAATCAGATTAATATAATAAAAGTGGCTAATTGGAAATCAATCAATTTGAACTACAATCGATTAATTAATGATATAATTTCATTATAAATGTTTAAACATTTATCTAATCTATGTGATTGATTGTCATACTATAAGTTTTCGGAAAGATCACTGACTACAATAGAGTAACTGGACCATATATAAAAATCCCCTCCCCAAAAAATTCTTTAATTGATAATTTTGATAATTTACATGACGAAACAACCAAACAAACCAAAAACAAAAACAATTGTTTTAAATGATTTCAGTGCAACGTCCAATTAATGTTAAAAGTCGTCCTCGATTACCAATTCCAGATGAAGATCCATACAGTATAACAAGTAATGGGCATGGTGGCAATGAACAGTCCGATAGTTCCGGTTATAGTGGCGGCAGTGGTAGTAGTGGTAAATTATATTTAATTGTTTTAAAGAAGTATAATTAAAAATCTCTTTATATTTATTGTTTATTTAAAAGGTCACTTAACACCATCGACTCGGGAACCATATTATCAGATTGGACCGCAGAAACGGAATGAAAAACCACCACAACTTCCGCCGCGCGATAGTAGCGGCTACTCACATGACTTACCAACGGTATTTTCATTTGATTAACTTTAATTAGAAGATTAACTATATATCGAACAATTTTCTAATGATTATAATTATAATAATTCGATTTCAGCCGGACTATGAAGATGAAGAGGAAAATAAATTGAAATTTTTCTTTAGAAATAAATCGAATAATAAAGAAAAAGATAAGCAAAAATATGGTAAGATTTTAATTTAATAATTTTTTCTGTAATATACAATTAAGTTAAATTATTTTTTGTACAAAAAAGACTATACGATATTGGAATGCATTGGATGCATAATTGAATAAAATAAAATACCGATAGTTAAATACTAGTATTACTAGTAATACTTTTATAATCGATGACTGTCATTTTCTTCAATGGTAATATCTGTAGTGGCAAGGTATAGTCTCTTAAGAAGATTTTGTCGATAAATCGCATATTAAATGGACCAAATATCAAATGCACTCTTAATCTCCATCATAAATTTATTAAAGTCTTAAAGAAATTATTTTGGCGCATACCGTGAGCCCATTGAATTAAATTTCACATCATACTTTATTAATTATCGTTTTTTCCAGCCAAAAATCGATTTATCTATCGATCGATGAATTTACTTTGAAAATTTGGTTTTCATAAATTTCCCATCGTTCGATTTTTCTTGCCAGTACTGTAATATTTTTTTTTTTGAAATATTTGACGAGAAAGTATATCGAGATCGAGTCAATAATTATTATCTAATCCATTTTCCCACACAAAATCTTCGTTTGTCAATATTATTTAAAACAATACAAGATACAATAGAGAATATTATCTAATTTCAATTTTTCCAATTAAAAGTTGCCGAAGATCCATACTATTGTGGGTTGAGCGCACGTGTACCAAAATTTGATAAAACGATGACAAACAAAAAAATGGTTAAGCAAAATAAAGCGATTGTTGTACCGAAACGGATGTCAGTTGCTTATCTACAGCATCCCATGGCATACATACCGAACAATTATCAATATCAATCGCAGCAACAATTGATGGTACCGCCGCCACGTCAAAATTTTCAACATCTTATGTGGCATGCAAGGAGTATGGAAAGTGGTTTAGGTATAGAGATGAATATTAATTATTTAATTAATTTATTAATTAATTTTTCAAATTTTTATACAATTAGATTTCCCATCGGAATTTAGCGCCAAAACTTACGGAATTGATAGACATGATTTTCGGACAGCATCCAGACGCCCAGTTTAATATTATTAGTAGATTTTAATTAATTAAATTTCATTTCTTTTAAATTAAATTCTTTCCCATTAAAAAATTTGTATTTATTTTCATGATATATATTGAAACAAACACAAAATAAATCATTGTAATTTAAATGAGAATAAAAGATTATTTTATACATTCATAATTTTATTATAAAGTCTTATATATTTAATGCTAAATTCGTTTCTTTTTTTTTCTTAGATTTGTGAAAATTAATTAGAAATATTTAATTCTTTAAAATAAAAACTGCCTATTTTTATAATGAATAAGAAATATACTGCATATTATGATTTTGTTTTTTATTTTCCTTAAATTAACATTTGTTTCTCTTAATTAATTTTACTGTGATATTATTTTACTTTTTAAAAAGTAAAAATTAAATTAAGGGCGCATACATTCATTCAAATTAAATTTGAATCAAAATAATACAGAGATTTTACATACATAACATAGTCCTACATGATTTTT
>JANTOP010014984.1:0-14301 GCA_027564815.1 Symmerus nobilis | reverse complement strand
ACTTTTAAAGTGTAATAAGCCATAGAAATTCCAAATGCACTATATGGCTTCTGGCACTTTTCTCGTATGGCTTATTACCGTATGGCTTATTGCACGACACCGTTTATACTGGTTATAGATATAGATATAGATACTGGTTTGAGATTTATAAATAGATGAACTATTTATTCATTAAATAAAATGAAAATATACGTGTGTACGTATACAATGTCCTGAATACCGATATCATACAACAAAGAAATCTTGTTTGGAGAAATAATTGGATCAAATATATACTAAATATGTACGTACATCATAAAATCGTAATTAAAATCACAATCATATTGAAAAAGTTATACACTGAGTTTTCTTCCTTATTCTTTTGATCAATATTTTATTAAAATTATATTAGTTATTTATGTGATTTCTAATTGATATCGAATGAATTTCGATCGAGGATAATTATACTCTCTTAATTAATAGCTAACATATTCAAATTAAACCTTGATAAATTTTGTGTTGGATAAAGACATAATCACTAAAACAAACCATGTATTTAATTTCCATATTTATAGGTTGATAGGTAATTAAAATTTATTAGATGAGTTTTATCTGAGAGATAAAACATTCAATGGTAAACTTAACCGTTGTAACCTTGCCAGTTCGATTATGCTTCTTATAATATAAGTTCTTAACATTGTACATTCATTCAACTTCATCATTTTTGGTTTTTTGTTTTATTTTCTAAAAATAATTTATTATCAGTTAATATACAACACACTCGTTATTACTACTTGTATTCACATAATGCAATGTTACTTATTAAGTCAAGTAGCAAAGACAAACGATTTTGTCTCTTATCTACATTAATCATTATAAATGTTTTCTTTTTCTTTCTTTGTGATTATTTTAAGTTACAGATACCTCCTAATACAAAATACAAACAATTTTCCTTCTAATAATTATTATTAGGCTGAGTGTAAGTATAACTGTATTTTGTTACCCGCAGAATGTAGGGATTGCAATTTAGCCAATAAACACCCAAATGACATAATCACATGTTTGTGTTAAATAATTCTACTCGTTTGAAGTAATGTCCCCATTACGGTGATTTTAAATTATAGGGACATGAAAACTCCTAGTTCATATCTCCACTAATTAATTAAGCGGAAATTATTATTTTTTATTTTTATTTTTATATTTATTTATGGAAAAAATAGTTTCCCCTTCCCTTTCAGACCTCACATTGGGAAATGCCGAAATTCAGCGAGCATCACCTGGTGGGGACTTGGAACTACTTAACCATTACCAAAATTTACTGATTTTATTGTTGAACAACGAAAGTTAGCCTGCAAAATTACACCACAGTCACCCATCTCGTAAATGGAGTAGGCAACCCCTGCAGTTCTAAATCGTAACCTTCTTCATTGATGGGGAATGGAGGGCTACCATACTACATAATCCCCATAGGCCTGCGGGAGTGGGTTGCGCAGTTATAGCGGCGCGTACGAACCAACCACGCTTATATTTATTTTAAATATATTGTATATTGATTAGATACATTTTACTATTATTATAATATCTTATCGATATAAATGAAATTAGTTAGTTTATGAAGTAAATAATTTATTATAATCAAATTTATTATTTTACAGGTAGAGAGCTTATATCTAAGTAAAACTTGTTATTACTTATGTTGATTTAACTATACCTATTATCCTATTTACTTGCATACAACTAATGTGAACTATGTATTAGGTTCATTGTCCAAAATTTTGTCTGTATGTCCGGAAACCATAACTGTTCCAGTTTGTTAATATTTATAAAATTCCGACCCCTTGTTAAATAAATTATTAAAATTAAATTTTTCTGTTTGATCCCAGAGGCATTACCTACATGTTTTCATTTTCAGTAGAAGGTGGCAGAATCATGGTTTAATTTTATAATTAATAAATTAATAAGAAATTGCATTATACACACCGTGGATGTATAGAGTTGTACTACGCTATTCGATTAAACCAAAATTCATTTGTAATAAATTATTTTAACTAATTACAGATTGGGTGGCATGATTGGAGTCAGGTTTTCAATTGTACTGTAATGTATGTAATATATTTTATTACTTCTAGCTCTTAAATTTTATAATCGTGTGTTGGTTTCTTATTAGTAGCACTAAATTGACTACTTTCCAGCTGATTAATATTCATTATTGGATTCATGTTTCCAAATTGTAATGTCGTATCTGTATCTGACCCCTGAAACTTCCGAAGCCCATACTTCAACTCACTTGTACGGCGGAACTAGATTTCCATAACAATTTAATTTAAGCATAACAATCTAATTTATTATAATATTATATTGTTATTTATATAAAAAAAAAACTGTACCTATTCAATATTCATTCCTATTCATACTAATAAGAGAAATGCATTTTCTCGTTGTGAGAGGAAGGCAGTTCTGTTGTTAATGCAATAAAAACGATTAAATTTATATGATAGTTTTACTTTCGAAAGGCTTTTTTTTTCAATGAAAACATACATATATTAAAAGATATGTATATTCTTGAAAACTAGATCACTCCAATTCCTTCTCGAATGGAACACCGCATATTTTTTACCTTATCAATTGAATCAATCGTGCACGACTTTTCACAAGAGGAGGCTATACGGGTGGGGAACTCAGGAATCGACATAAAAATTCTAATGTTAACAAATAATGATTAATGACGACCGTCCGTCGGGAAACTTTTCTTATTATTATTACTATTATCAATTCTCGTTTTTGCGCGTAATATCAATGCATCGAACAGTTGCCACTTGGGGTAGAGTAACACTTCGTAGAGTGTTCTAAAGAAGGTCCACTGTGGAACGAGGAGTTAGCATACGGATGGTTGTATAATGTATATACCCATAGTAACTTAATCGCCCTAGTGTGAATAGTAAATGAAATTAGTCTTTTACTTGAAATATGGGGTCCAAAAAAGTCAGCAGCATTTTTAACTTAAATTTTATATTTTATTTATTTTCTATCCATTTATTGAAATAAATTTATTTTTCATTCATATGTCCATTAAAAATAAATAAACCTTTACTTATTATAATTCGAATATTATGCAAATATGTTGATTGCTTTTTTAGTATTCGCCTGCACTTACATTCGAACAGCGTTACTCCGTGACTACAATTAATAAGAAATAGGTAGAAATGCATTCGCCTGCAAGCTGTATTATATTTCTGAAATCTAAATGAATTGTACATGAATACAATTATTTTATATAGATATAGAACAATTAATTTGTTAAATTCGTGATTTTTGAGTGACCCTATAACAATTTTTCGGTCCCGAGCGTTAAATTAATTAATCTCTATATTAGAAATTATTGCAAATTGTTATATATGTTGTTATATAGCTAAATCAAGAAACAAGGCAAACAGGACTAAGCAGGCTTCCGAAAATAATATCAAGTTTTCAAATTATAACTGCCAATTTTTTTATAAAATATATCCCTGGACTGGATGTTTGCGAATGGACGGGTGTTGGATGGTCAACACTGGGGACTGTTGGATGTGGGGACCCTGCGAAAGAAATTTATTTCCTTATATTTAAGTTTAAGAGTAATTTGATAATCATACAGTGTTATGGGAATGTGATTAAAAGAAATTAACTGACTTGATAGTCTATGAATGCAATTATGATATTCATATTTCGATTCAATAAAGGCATTTATCATTACGTACATTCATAAATAGATAAAGATAAATATGTTCATTACTAAGGAGATAAAATGTTTAGAATCATCAATTTAAGAACTTCACATTCCCACAGTATATTTTATTTAATGCAAACCTATGTAAATATTGCCTTTTAGTCTAAGAAAGTTTTGTATGTAAACAAGAAATTTTGAAATAATAAAGTCAGTTAGTAACAGATATTTCTAAAGTAACAAGCCTGATTATCAACTCTCCTGGTGAGGCTGCCAGGAGCTTTAGAAAAAAAAAACAACCTTAAAGATACTAACAGACGGTGATATGAGAAATATCCGTAAAGCCTGCATATATAGTGTATAAGGAATGTTGGTTTATAGGATTACGATGAAAAAAGTATTGCACACTTATAGATTGAGTATGATGACAGTAAAAGTATGTAGAATATAATCATATAATTAGATTAATTTCACAATTATCTAAAAAAACAATAATTACTAAATTTGAGAATTAATTTTTAGAATCTCTGAAAGTTATAATTTTGAATTATTATAAACCTAATTTTAAATTTCATCGAATACGTATACTATTGAATAGGGAAATTGGGCCGCAATTTTATGATGACATCATCATGAGTTGAAATCGAATATAATGATTTTTATATTTAGTATACATTTTTTTTTGTTTCGCAATTATTGCCTCAATTATTTACGATATACCGACATACAGACAGAGCAACATCTCTAGTACCAAAAAGTGGTACAACGTCAAAATTTACCAAAATACATAATTAGCTAGTCATTTTTTTATGTAGAACAATTAATTACTTCCGTTTCTTTATCCACCAAAGGTGAAGAAACGTCAAAATATTTATTATGATTGCCACCACCTTAGTATAAAAGGAAATCATTCATAAATTTTAAATTTTATCTCGCTTACAACGAATAATACATTTTTGGGGGTCATTTCACACAATGTGAAGGCTCTAAAATCGTTCAAATATTTATCTCATATTTGCATTACAATAATTATGTTAAATATTCAAGTCCGTTGATTTTATTCATATATACATACCTACTCTAAATTGATTAATTGTTTATTTATTATTGAAAATAATATGACTTAATTTTAGTAATATTTAGATTTCCATGTTTGTATATTTATTGTACTACACCTTATGGTTAACATTAGTCATATTATGTCTATAAAATAAATCAATTTAATTTTATAATAGTTACCATATACTGAATGCAAATAATGAAATTTTAATATTGATTTTATTTAACTGAACATAATTTAAAATTAATTTCATTTACCAATTTCAATTAAAATTGAAGAAAATGAATATATTATTTAAATCAAATTATTATTTATAAATTATTAACAAGAAATATTACAAGAAAATAACCCATCGGCAACTTCAACACCAATTAATAAATTTTGAGTGGAATGTTACTAACATTGCATATAATTTTAACACAAGAAAAACAATAAATTTGGCACCAAGCATTAAAAAATTACGCCCCAAATTACATACATAATTGTTAATAAAGATTTACAAAAACACACAAATAAGAAATGTAATTAAATGGGAAAAAAATTGTAAAGAGATCATCAATTTTGAGCCTTTTTATAAGTAGGGTAATCAGATTAATTTTTATTTATAGAGATTAATAAAAATAAAAATAAAGTTATGCAAATATTTACTAATACTTAATTATATTAATATTTTAAATAATAAGTAGGTATACCTATTCAGAGAATTATGTAAGGAGAATAGGAATTGTAATACATCTAAGATAATTAATTATAACCGTTGATTTTAGTATTTAACGCTATTTTAACTACTATAAGCGGTAGGTATAAGTGATAATAAACAAAGTTGGTAATATCGGTAATATATTAACTGATTTGATAATAAACGGAAAAATAAGGAGTCGTAGGTGTATATTTAAGTTTAAGACTTAATATCTATGTGAATAGTAATTTTGTTCCAAACTTTATTATTTTCCGTCTAAAATCTTCTTTTAACAGAGTGGTTTTTGCATTTAACAATGTGGTCACCCTTGGTATAATAAAAATAAAAATATAAAAACTTAGTGAAGTTTTTGGAAGCCAAGCTAAAAATGTATCCACATGTATTTGTTATAAACGTCCAGCCAAGACGACTTTCTACCATACCATTTGTATGGAAGGTGTACATAAAATCAAACCGTCATCACCGTATGTACAAAAATATCTATTTTACCAAGGTCTTTTAAACCGATTTGTACCTCGGTTTAAAGATAACTTAAAGCTTTAAACATTTATTTGTATGGATGGTAGCGCAGTTTTTTCTTAGCAATCGGTGAAGTTATACATTCCGTACTTATTGAATAAATTAATTTAAATAACAGGAATTTCAATTGAAACGCTATCATCGGTAATTTATTTTCTTAGAAAAATTTGTCTTCTAAGTAATTCGGAATTTAATAATTAATTGTTTATAATGGATAATTGGTGAACAGTAAATTTCAAAGGATATTTTAAAATATTAACATTTAAATTAATTTCATGAGATAGTTATAGATATTACATACATATTATATTAAAATGTATTTAAAATATTTAACAGTTTTTGTGATTTTATTAAAATTGGTTGCCGGATATACAGCAACACCGTCATCTAAAAGCATACCTACTGGTTAGTCATTATTTATATAAAATATAGTTTACCCTTATTACTTTGGAAATAATTTAATTTCATATTACTCACTCAGTATAATAATAATTAATCAGTTATAAAATTTTGTTTCGGTTAAAGCGTGTCATTGTAAAAGATATAAAAATATCTTCTATTTAATCGAATAATTTAATAAAAAAAATAAGATTAAAAATACCATTACAAAATACATACAGTACATTATTATATCAAAATATTGATGGAATGCTTCTCTTAAAGAAATGCTTGATTGGATGGATGCTGCGATTTAACTAAACATACCAACTTTCACTTTCCTCCGATGTATAGACATATAAATTATAAGAAGAAAAAAGAATACAGAAGAAGCACATCAATATTAAAACAACGTGAAATATTTATTTTATGATAACTTACCGGAACATGGTTGTGCCCAGTATTAATGTCATTAGTTAATAAAAATTGTGTTTTATATAATATTGTCATCTACTTAATTAGATAGTATTATTTATTATTCTGATTTAGAGCCTCTAGGTGTGAATACTGAATGCATTTTAAATCGATAACTTATAAGGGAGACGAAAAAAATAATGAATTTGGAAATGCAGGCAATAATTTTTTCTGTAACTTATATATTCGTATAATTAATATTAACAGTTATGAGAGTATTTAAAATTAGTTAATTGTGCGTGTTTTTATTAGACGCAATATAGTTAATTATAAGTACGATTTATAGATGTAGACTAGACTATAATTATTTAATTTTCTAGATTCTGATGTAATGTGATTGTCAATTAAAAATTACAAACTTGTTCTGACAACTATTTCAAATATTCTTGTTATTGTTCAAATTGAACGACATT
This sequence comes from Symmerus nobilis, assembly GCA_027564815.1. NCBI lineage: Eukaryota > Metazoa > Arthropoda > Insecta > Diptera > Mycetophilidae > Symmerus > Symmerus nobilis. The sequence continues at coordinate 7,075 of JANTOP010014984.1, read as the reverse complement.
TTTTTTTTCAAATCAAAATACTGTAATAAAATCAATACTGTTCTCATTTGTTGTTTGAATTGAATAATTAGATTGCAAAACAAAATAGTCAAGTACTTGCATAGATTTTCCTTCTACTACTTGGTAGATAAAAAAGACAGACGAATGCACTGCATTGCCATTTTCAAATTCCTTATTTCATATTTTTTAATTTTTTTGAATCAGAATCTGTTATTGGTATCTGATTAATTTAGAGAGTATTCGTTATATATTTATTACCAACTAATATTAGTTTGATATGATCAATTAAATAATGACAGAAAATATTTATAAATTATAGATTGGCATTTTTAAATCCTATATACTATTGTAGTTATAGAAATGCATTTAGATACCTTTACTATCCGAATTTTTTTATATCATTAAATTCTAGTTTTTATAAAATATAGAAAAATATTAATGTTATTTTTAAAATATTAATATTGCATAATGAAACCCATGAAATTGTGAATTATATGTATACATTATTCTACGAAATTAATTTTTTCCATTTTTCTGTTTTATAGACAGGTAACAATTATAAATTTTATAAAGTACTAGATTATTACTACTTCTAATACTAATGATTGTGTTTTTAGTTTTTATTTCTTGTTTATGGAGAGAATTTATTTACTTTCTTCAAGCAAGTCTTTTACGGATTTCAGTAAATTGAAAATTTTCTAACATTAAAACTTTTAGATTGACTGAGATACTTAAAATCGCTATAAGCATAAAATATAGCAAGAAAAATAACAGTTTATTAAGGGGAGAGGTCCATTTTATTGGAATTTTCTTATGAATTTTTTGAGTTTTTGAGAATTAAAAGTTTCTTATGAATTTTTTGTGCCGAAACATTGAGCGTTGATTGAAAATTTCTTTCGTATATAATTTTTATTGATAAGTTTTATGTTTATTCAAATTTTTATACAACATTTTGTTGCGTTGTACTAGCTTGGCGTGCTAGACCGCGGGAGGCTGTGTTCCCTTAAATTGAAAACTTAAATCTAGATTATCAAAGATTGATATCAACATATAATTTACGAAATATTAGTAAATATAAGTCGAAAAACTATTTTCTAAATATTATTAGATAGTTATCAAAATGAAGTATAGATTAAGGTAATTAAAGTTAAATTAGATAAGTATTTCCATAGATAAATGTAGTTACTGGTAGATGACCAATTTCATATAAGGAAAATGACGCCAAAAAAATGTGTATAACAATGGAAATGGATGAGAATCGCTTAAAAAATTATGGATCCGAATTATTTTACTCAGAAATAAAAATACATTACATTTGGTTCTCTTATTATAGTTTCTATTCTCATTGGTATTTCGCATTTCGATTAATGTTAAATTAAGGTGTATCGTCAATGGGTAGGTCATAAAAATCGATTTTTCTTTTTTTGTAGTTTTCTAAAACACATATTCTCAAAATTAATTTCATGAGAATCGGTGCACTCATTCCAAAGCTGTAAGCGTTCAAATAGCGAATTTTATTTATGAACTAGGTACATAGGCTTGAAATTTTAAACGCAATCTTTAGATAGAAGTAATTACAAATGATTAAATATGTTAATATTTAAAACTATATGGCTTGGATGTGGATTAATTATATAATTGATAATTTTGGTCTTCTCAATTTGTGATTTTAATTTTGAAAAATTTTCCTACTTTCGTCTAAATACACCTCTACAAATATGTAAAGTAAAATAAATAATTTCACAATTATTTGAGCAATAATCGGAATCAGTGCTGAAATAACTATATTGTACCAGGAATAGTTGCAAAAATAAAATTCATGGGTAAAATAATCAATTGATTAGTGCTGATATTGCTGGTGCGGTAAATGGTTTATATTTTTAACCCCTCAGACAGACTGGTATTACATAACAAGGTATGATACAAGTACTATAATTTTTTAAAGAAATTAATTACAATTAATAAAAAAAAATCAAAATTTGAATAATTTCAATACGCAAGAAACGTAAGCAAGCACTTTCACATTTGAAGACCACAGGGGAAAAACAAGGAATGGTACAAAATGTCAATTCCGAGGAGATGTGTTTATAATAAAGTATAGACATTTTTCCACTAAATGGCGATCTTACTTAACTCAATTTTCGATTTTGTGTGACATTCCTTGTTTTTCCCCTGTTGTCTTCATTTGTGAGCAGCTTATTTCATATTAATAATAATTTAATCTAGATTAGACTGTTTCATAGTATATAGTACTTTTGCTTCATGTAAATTCGTAAATTTCCCCAATTAAAAATTTTGAAAGACGTTTAGTGCGGTAATAATATCTGATACATATGCATTGTTAAAACGATATAATTGGGAGAAAAGACATCAGTTCGGTTCATGTCTCTATATTACGGTTCAATAATAATTGTATTTTTGTACTATTGAGTTGTACCGTGGATTCACGAAACAACAGAATTAATAATGTTATTTAAAAGTCGATATTTTAGCACTGGTTAAAATCCATTAACTAATTTCTTTATATAATTTCAATTTTTATGTGATTATAATGATAATATGATGGGCATGCGTGAAATTATCTCGATAAATTGCATAATCTTGTAATCGATGTTAGTTAAGCTTATTAGAAAATCCAAATTATAATTAAATGAATGAATTATTAAAAGGACCCATTTGAGTGGACTTGGATACGTACATTTATATGAAACAATGAAATATTATTATAGCGGTATTTTTATTAATAATAATTAATTTAAGACCTTGATAGATTTCGTGTTATAAGAATTGTATATTGGATAGAATTGCTTAATACATAAATTATTAAGCCATTAAGAGTCTCATCTTTAATTTAATTACATCTTAAATTTAAATTTTCTTTTAAATTGTATAGTGTATGCATAATAATTATGGAAATGCAATTTTATTTATTTATTGGCCATTAACTGGTTTTAATAACTAAATAAATGTAAAGGTCCAAATAACTGGTTATAAGATGACATTTTGATTGAGTGCATAATGCATGTGGTCAACTAGAAAATATTTTATGCCGGTCTGTGGTATATTGCTTAAAAATGTATTTTAAATAATTTCATTAATAATTGTATATATACAGTTAGAGCCACAAAATTGCATATAACTTATCAAAGGGTGATCAATAAGATTTAAGAAATTGCGAATTACTGGTTAAGCCTAAAAGATTAGCTTGTTCGAAGAAATTCCAATGTAAAGAGATAAATATGAATTCATATGAAACCAACAGTTTTCCCTACACAAGGAATATCACAAAAAATCGAAAATTGAGTTAAGATCGCCATATACTGGAAAAAAATCTATACTATATTATAAACACATCTCCTCGGAATTGATATTTTGTGACATTTCTTGTTTTTCCCCTGTGGTCTTCATATGACAACCAATTCTAATTAATCTAAGACTATTTAAATGCTCATACAATTTACGCAAACTGATTTTGTGTTGGTTTTCGACATAAAAAAATGGCAAATATTGATAGGAATTAGTTCTTGTTACAGGTTGTGTTATTTAAAAAAAAAATCTTAAATTGAAGGAAAAAAGATGGGCTTTATTTATGCCCTCAATTTGAAGAGCTGATTGATCTCTCAACGTCTAGAACTCTTTTTAATTCCTTGCTGTAGGTGGCATGAAGCGAATTAATTTTTTTGCAGCACTGTCTCTGTCAGCTTCTCAAAATATCATTGGCTAGGGATTTTGCATTGCAGTTGCTACATTCTCGATAGTTAACATTTCACAAATGATTTAACAAATTCACAAGGAAACTCTTTCTCTTTGTTCGACGTACAGGAAATCAAAAAACGAAATTAGAGGCGTGCGCCAACAATTGTTTGCACGCTCATGCAAATACACCAACCTCATGCAAATTATATGGCAGAATAAATTTTGCTAAAGCCAAATTTTGCTCCTTTATTTGCCATTCCTTATACTCTTCCATAGTTCTCTGATTAATTCTGTTCTAGCATTCGTAGTTATTCCATCAAGAATTTTTTCTCGTCGATATTTTGTATATCGTCTATATAGAATAAAAAGTAACATACATTTTCATGTTTTCGAATTTTGAGGCTTTCTGTATACATTTTATCATTAAAATTCAATATACCAAAAATTTCTTTTCATTAATATGAGTAGTTTATTATTAAGTGCAATAACAATATTTCAGACAGTGTACAATAGATAGATGATTGAAAATTATAAACGAACATGTAAAAAACGAGTTTGCGACAAAAGTGTAGATGATGACTTTTGTTTCTACATAAACGATATGTAAATTGTAATAAATTGGTAACAATATAAATATAAGGATAATTAAATTGATTGCTGATTGTATATTATATTTCAACTTTTTGAATACAGAATTAGCAGCCTTTCTTTCTTAAGGAAAATTATGCATTTTATTTTAATCGCAAAGAAAGAAATTATGTAGTACAGTGCATTTTTATGTTTTTGGATTAAAATTAAAATTTCATGATTCATAAGAAACTATTATATATCACAAAAATTTTAATTTAATAATTATTTACTTCTTTCTTTGATATTTCAAATAAATATTAAGTATTTAAATTTGCTAGAAAGAAAAAAAATTTACAAATTGCAAATCATAATCTTTTTATTTGAAATAAAATTGCACTTTATTAAATTTAATAATGAATATATTAAACAAATTTGCATTTATACTATGACATTAATAATCTATTTCCAAAAAATATCTACACTTAGATTTTGAACTTCAACGATAAATATTTTAATTCGATTATTTTTTTATTAATTAAAAACTCGTTATAACACAATTACACCGAAAATAAAACTCAGTCAATATTGTGCAAAAATATGTTAATTAAATTAATGGACTTATATTTAATATATGAAAATGAACTATTAAAATCAACCCATAAATATTATTATTATGGAATTTTTATCGTTTTACAATTCAACTTTACCCGAAAAATAATTTTGAAACTGAACAGTATTTTAAAAAACGGTAGCAGCGATAATAAAGAAGTGTAAATTATTTGTAACATGCAATTAACTAAATTAAAATTTCTGTTTTACATTAATTAAGGATATAAGTATAGTTTTGGAAGTATAGTAGTAGTAAGGTGTATTGTTTTCGTATAAATATATATGTAGGCGAGTGTAAAGAGATACTGTGCACAAGTATTAATCTGATCGATCTTTAAAAAAAATTGATTAAAATTTAAATTGATTGTTCTTGTACTCAAAATTTAAGAAAATACCATGAAACATTATAAATACAAATTTAGCTTTCGCAATTTCTAAATTGTAGTCATAAAATGTTATTATTCAGGTATACAAGTTAATAAAAATTAAGTTGGGTAATTTGAAATAATTAAGTGAGATGAAGATCTTTTATTTAAAACGTGTCAAATTTACCAATGAAATGGTTTTACTTAAAACTTATCAGTAGTAATTAATTTATAACTTTTTGTTATTATTCTTTTATAAATTCTGGTTTATTTAAATTTAAATTCAAATCGTAATGACCTAAAATTCTTTTAATTGGTGTTCATTTCGAAAATTATCATGCAATCCACTCTTTCCCCCATACGCCTGATTGACATTGATATTGAACATGATGATATTTAATTGATGATATTTAATTATTATCTTACAAACGTATTTTTTTCTTTTGTAGATTGTCCGAATTGCGTGGATGAAACTCAAATAGCCAGCAGATGGACAATGCCATTGCTGAAATTAGGTGAAAAAAGATATTATTTAGGAATTTTTTTCAAGGTAAGTTGTATTCGAAAAATTGTATGTGTGTATAGAGTATTATATGTTGATATTACATTACATAAGGAATATAAGCATATAGCTAGACTAAGCAAACCAATATAAAAATGATAAATACTGTGAACTAATATTTACTATTCGGTAAAATTACAATTAGTTAAATGTTCCCAAGTTCGTCCTTATCCGTTTCCATTCTAAAAAAAAATACAACATTTATTATTGTTCCTGAATTTATCTATTTATTATGGATTACTATCGCTGACTGTATGAACGATATTAAAATAATTTCATTAATTTATTGAAAAAATATTTATTTTCAAATTCCTCAATTTGTTTTTTATTCTATATAATATATCTTAGAGGTCATCAAGTTTTACCATCTAATAATTAATTTCAAATATTATCCGTCATATATAAATGTGATTAAAATGTATAATGTTATATTACCCGTATAAATTAGCACTGTTATTTTTATCAAAGCAGTTATTTTGATTGTAGAGCTTATATAAATTTGTAATCCTTATTGGCTAATAGGAAATCAGTATTCTTAAATAAGAACTCTTTTAACTCTAACAGGAAGTGTACCAAATTTCAGTTATAAAGCGAAAGAGATACTTGTGAATTATTATAATATGTACGTACATATAAGAAGTACATAAGAGTTATGGCGACACAGTGGTCTCAAAAAAGTTTAAGTTTTCAACTCTTTATGACATATATTAGCTTTTTTGATTTGTTAGACAATGTTCTTAAGAAAATTTTCTTAATAAAATAAATACATCTAAATAATAAATATATTTTTATTATTGTTTTCTTCCTTATTATTTCCTTAAATCATTAAATGATTTGATCAAAGGTGAAAATATGGACCCGTTAAGTTCAAATTTATGTTATTATATTGTAGTAATCGTGATAAAACCTTCCCTTATACTTTTTTCACCTTTTCACTATACATTGTCGCTTTGGAGATCAACTTAATCCAATTACTAATACTATTTTCGTACAAGGTGTTAAGAAATATTATTTACATTACGTATTTTTGAATATGTATTCTGAAAACTAAAAGTCATATGCTTGGAGGCAGCGGGAATATGTATTCTAAATTTAGAATCCTGAAAGACTTCTCCGGATAAGTTCGATACTTTTTAAAATTGTTTCCTTTCGTTGAATTACTTAATTTTGCTTAATTTAACGTTGAATTACTTAAAATGTCATTTTGAAGGTACATTTGATAGCTATCAAAATCAGTCAACAAAACAATTTTATCTTGTGTGCATCATTATTA
>JANTOP010014973.1:0-14301 GCA_027564815.1 Symmerus nobilis | reverse complement strand
TCGGAAAAATTTAACAAATGAGAATGAGAGAAATGCTGGCTACCTCTCTAAATGTCAGTTTTACATGGTTTTACAACCAATTCAAAAAATAGCCAATGAAAATTGACAATGTTGCAAAGTATGTGCACAAAATTCGGGTACTGAAAAATTCACTTACTTAAGTTTAGGTACACTTTTCTTCAAAACTATAAAAGATATCAACATGATTTTTTTTTGTTTAAAAAAGTGGTATCAATACCTACCGATATAACAGAAGATATTTCCATATGTTCCATATATACCACGGATTTTTTTAAAATGTAAGAAGCTCGAAAAATGTTCATGTTTTTTTCATGTCATAATTCTGAATCCAATTAATATCTTTTTATTTCTCTGCCATAAATGCATAATTTAGAGGTAAGAATATCGTCGACGATCTGGCAAAACGACGAAAACGCCAAAATTTCCAAATTCGAGATTTTGCTTTTAAGTGAATTACCATATCCTTGTTAATCATTAAAAATCAAAATCTCGGATTTTGAAATTTTGGCGTTTTTGTCGTTTTGCCAGATCGACGTCGATATGTGTCCAAAATTTCAGAGAGATCGGCCCAGTAGTTTTCTAGAACAGTGTATCTAAAAATCACGTTTTTTGTATGAGAAACGGCTGAGGAAGTGACCCCCTTAAGCAAGTATTTACTGTTAAATATTTTGGTACTTATTTTTTCAGTGCAACAATTATTATTCACGAACATATAATATTGGAATCGACTGAAATTTAAAATTTTCCAGGCGTTTTCTTTATTTATTTTATCATTTTTATTGCATTTGGAAGAATTTCGTAAGTACAAAATAATTTAAAAGATTAAGTGTATTAAAGCGGGTTGTAAACAGTTACATCTACTCTGGTACAACTTTTAATTTATATTCTATAACTATTCCATTAAATTTTTAATAGCAAATTAATTAATAACATAACATCAAAAATTTATATACTGCAATTCGACACGAAACTTACACCCTCTGGGCCCAAACCCCTTAGATTTAGATACAAGTCTCAGAAATTGTTAAGGTTGAAAAAATATTCGACACGTATTTTTTTGTTTCGCCATCGGACCTACAGTTACGACTACAGGATACCTCAGTGTCGGGATACCTAAAATATCGGGATTTGCGTCTTGTTTCAACGCTGATAACCCCTCAATGGGGCTGTGGCGTTAAAACTTCTGTTGAATTAAAGTTGTCCACCACTGTTTGGACTGAAGAGAACATGAGACTGAATGTGCTCGCCCAACAATTTCCCGTATTTAACGCAAAGTTTTACCTTTTTTCCATAATTCTATTATGGTTTTACTATCGGTAATACTAATTTCTGCTCTTCTAGTTTCCATTTTTTCAACAATAATAATTTGGTCCCAAAAATTGAATTAAAAAAAACATGAATTAAAAAAAACGTATCGTACGTCTTATTCTCTTATTACCATTATAATTTATTTAATGGTAATTAAAGAAATTGGGAATTCTCCTTTTTATTGAAAAGTAATTTCGAGAAAATTTTACAATACTAAAGCTTCATTTATAAAATTCTTCAATTAATTAAAGCGCATCTACCCCTACAGGTATTACCATAGACATTGCATTGTGGAAATTTGAGACGGCCAAATATTATGTAACCATTATCGATGCACCTGGTCATCGTGATTTCATTAAAAACATGATTACCGGCACATCACAAGCTGATTGTGCCGTGCTCATTGTGGCCGCTGGTACTGGTGAATTTGAAGCGGGTATCTCCAAGAATGGTCAAACTCGTGAACATGCATTACTTGCATTCACTCTAGGCGTCAAGCAGCTAATTGTTGGCGTGAATAAAATGGACTCTACCGAACCACCGTACAGTGAGACTCGGTATGAGGAAATTAAGAAAGAGGTATCATCGTACATTAAGAAGATCGGTTATAATCCAGCTGCAGTTGCATTTGTTCCGATATCCGGTTGGCACGGTGATAATATGTTAGAACCATCCGAAAAGATGCCATGGTTTAAGGGATGGCTGGTCGATCGTAAAGAAGGAAAAGTCGAGGGTAAATGTTTAATTGAAGCGTTGGATGCAATTTTACCACCGTCTCGTCCGACCGATAAAGCTTTACGTCTACCGCTACAGGATGTTTATAAGATTGGCGGAATCGGTACAGTACCGGTGGGTCGTGTTGAAACCGGTATTCTTAAACCAGGTAAGCAGGAACTTGTTTTCAATTGAAATGTTAATAAGTTCATTTAATATTTTTCGTAAAGGAATGGTAGTTGTTTTTGCTCCGGCTAACATAACGACTGAAGTCAAATCTGTTGAGATGCATCATGAAGCTCTATCGGAAGCATTGCCGGGTGACAATGTTGGTTTTAACGTGAAAAATGTTTCCGTTAAGGAATTGCGCCGTGGTTATGTAGCTGGCGATTCGAAAAATCAGCCACCAAAGGGTGCGGCTGATTTTACCGCTCAGGTTATTGTATTGAATCATCCGGGACAGATAGCAAATGGTTATACGCCTGTATTAGATTGCCATACAGCTCATATTGCTTGTAAATTTGCCGAAATTAAAGAGAAATGTGACCGTCGTACGGGTAAAACTACGGAAGAAAATCCGAAAGCGATAAAATCGGGTGACGCGGCTATCATCAATTTGATACCGTCGAAACCGTTGTGCGTTGAGAGTTTCCAGGAGTTTCCGCCGTTAGGACGGTTCGCTGTGCGCGATATGCGTCAAACGGTTGCCGTTGGCGTCATAAAATCGGTCAATTTCAAAGAACTGTCAACTGGTAAGGTAACCAAAGCTGCCGAAAAGGCACAGAAGAAGAAATAACTAAAATACGATACAATTACGTTAAATGTTTGCATTAAAACCTATTCCAAAATCATGATAAAATCATCAATCATTAATATTATCGATACAAGTGTCATTCATCCAATCCAAGCTAATTTCGTTGATAATTTATTCCTTGCTATTCATCAATTGTCAAACTTATTTATAGCATCATACATCCGCTTATTCTTCATTCGGGTATTGGCGACAAAGTCATTTGTAACATCAGCACTGTGCATCATCAGCGATACGTTCCATCGTCACAGGAAAGCATTTCGTAGGAAAACTATTGATGAATTGAAATTTTTGTGGCAAATTTGATATTATTTTCTACACAATCTTTTTTATAATATAATTTCATATTCTTTTTTAAATGTTTTAAAAAGCTAATCAAACATTCATGTTAAGTGTGAATCCTCAATAATTTTTAATCTTACTCGTTAATACATATTATAAATTCATCGTTCATCCGATGGTTCATTAAAAAAAAAATCCCATCTCCTTAATCGTTCATCAGATCTATTAATTCTAATCACTCATCTGCCTAACATATAACAATTTTATTATGAATGTGTATGGACTTTAATGGCCCTCCACAAAACCCTTATTCTCAAACAATGATTTTGATCGATATTATTACAAAGAAACATTAAAAATATTCATATGAATTAAAAATTAAACTATAATGGATTTAAAACATTCAAAATATATAGAAATATTATTAATAAATAAAATAAATTGTTATTTTTATTTAATTCATCTGGTTGCCTTTCCACCGTTTCTGGTCACCGTTTTTTGTTGTTAATATATTTTGCAACTACAGTGCAATCCGCTTATAATGGACCCTGAGGGGACCAAAAATTCTGTCCACTATATCCGGAGGTTCATTATATCCGAATATTAATTTTTTGAAATTTAAAGTAGGAAATAATGCTTTATTTAATGTTTACATTATTAAAAAAATCTGTAATTTTTGATTGAACATTACATTTTTTTAAATAATTATTTCGCAATATAGATTGCAATATAGATTGCAACTCATTCAACTAAAAAAATGTTGTATCATCCGCGCCTTCTTGCTGAAAGTGATATCTTATCTTACTTTTCTTAGACATTCTAACGCTTCAAAAGAATTAATTTCAATATCGGGTTCTTCTCTGTCTTCCGCATTATCGTCAACAGTTCCTTCATTCATTAAACCTTCCAATAGTTCTTGATCCGTTAAATCCTCTGTTGTAATTACTTCACTGTCCATATTTACATAGTCATTGAAAGTAGAATTATTAATTTCAATCCACTCCCGCAAAGGAATATAGTCCTCAGAATCAAATTCTCGATCAATTAAATGAATTTTGGCTATTTACTAAATGGACCAAAATGGACGGTTGTGGATTGAAGAAAATTCATTATTCAAAAACACAACGGCCGTTAAAACTGCTTAATAATTTAAAAAAATTTGTGTTTCAATTCCAGAAAATATATGGAGAGCGAGCTTTTAAACTTCGCTTATAGTGAACAAACTTACGAATATTTGTCTATTATAACCGAAATTCCATTATAAGCGGGTCCATTATATCCATTTTAGAAAGCATTGTTTTAAATGAATGCTCAGCCGGGACTTAACAAATTGTTCATTATAAGCGAGTTTCCACTATAACCGGGTCCACTTTAAGTGGATTACACTGTATTTATTATCATTTCTGATTTTTCCGAACTTTCCCGATTATGATTTTAGCAGACTTCGACGTGTCTTACCAGCATTTGTCTGGCTTCTCCCGGCTTTTTACGAATTCTTTAACTTTTGTCTGATTTTTTTATTTTGATCTTTTTCGATTCCTTTCTGACTTTTTACCGGATTTTTCTCTGAATATCCTCTTAATAAAGAGAAAATATCTTGCTTTAGCTGAAGTGAAGAATTATGATATTATCTGCTATTTTAGCGGCATACAGTTTTTGTTTTACATTGTTTTCAGCTTCTATATTCAGAAGAAAACTGATACCACTGCTATCATTTGACAATTTCCAAATGATCGTAAGTCAAAAGTAGTCGCTAAATTTCCAGGCCATTTGTTGATATTTCTTTGCACTGAAAAAGTTAATACTGTGCGTTCAAGGGTAATATAGACTGGTAGTGTTTCCACCGTGTCGTCGGATATCATCCTTCTCAATTAGTTTTCAATAAATAAATAGCCATATTAGGGAGAATGTAATCTAAAGTTGACTCCACTCCAAGTTCATTCCATTAGCCATATTCACAAATGTATCCAAAAATGTTAGCAGGTCATGTACATGTTACCCTGAGATGAGTTAATGAGCTTTTTTAACGACGCAAGTTTTTAAACTGTCGCACAACCATCTCATTATCATCTTTTACCATTACTCCAGGGAGCATAGATGCGTCCATATGGAAGTTTCAGTGATTTATTTCGATTATTACCGCGCAAACACCGTTCCTAAAAATTGTGGAATGAACAATAGATTTCGAAAATCTGTCAAATTTAAAATATATTTTTACCGCAACTAATAATCCTTCAGCTAATGCATATGATGCAACTAATACAGGTTAATTTCCAATAGGTTGGGTATCTTTCAAATTGACTTACACAACATTCTGTCCGACACTAGAGATATAACCCTATAATCTATATAATATAGACTGCTAAGAGAAAGCACAGTATATGCAGCAACAAGAGAAATGCACTTTGAAGCTTTGAAACCATGTTTTTCTGGTCATGTTCTCAATCACAATCGCATTTAAATTCTAGCTTACCATAGAATTTATATGAAAATATGGTAATAAGAAAAATAGTAGATCGATGTTATGTAAACCATCAAGTGGAGAACTTTACAATACATTACTGAAACTAGAAGTCCCTTTATAACTATTTTAATAACTATTCCATTTTAATTGTGCACATTTCTATTTATGCATCACTAAATTCGTCCATAATATATAACAGGCAAATTTCCCACGCTTAAAGAGTATTTAAAGAAATATTATGTTCCTCAAGAAGACAGTTCATTACTTCCTTGAATTATTATCAATTAATCTTCAATAATGTAAAGAAACCAAATACAAAGTCACATTTTAGTTTAAAAGCTAATTAAAACCTTTATTTGTGTAAAAAAAAATAGCAAAATATTACAATATTAATTTAAGTTAATTCTATTTTAATGGTATTAAAAGCAAAAAATTCGAAAAATCTTAGAGAGAATTCTTTGATTTAAAAATGTATCCATCTTTCGTAGGCGAAATAATGAAGTGCAGACGGAATTCGTGTGATTTTATTTTTGTATAATTTAATAAGGAAATATTTCTAAGTAAAATACTAGTTTAATACTTATCTTGTGGGTGTGTGTTATATACTAGAAAAAAGTGATTCATTTTAAACGCATCCGTATTCGTACCAAATAGCATTTTCGGCCGTTTTATTTTTTATCGTTTTATTATCCTTTTCCGGAGCAGATGATTTATGATCACCATTTCCATTTAGAGAACCATTAAATGATCCATCCATAGCCGTAGTTGTTGTTGTACCGCCAATTACATTCGATATACGATTATACATTAGGAATGTCGATGATGGCGATACGGAATTGGCAGTCGTTGTCGGGGTTGTAGAATTAGCTGCCGTATTGCCGATACCATTGTTTTGATCGGTTGGTTCTTTTAGTTTCGGTTTCGTCGTTGATGATTTTTTCGACGATGTTTCTGCAGACATTTTCGTTGAATCGTCATCGATCAGATAGACGGTTCTCCGACTACCGGCCGTGGTAAGATTTAAACTGCTACCAGTTACATCTGGTTCATGACTATTAATGAACAAATTTTAATGACTTTTATTAATGAAACTATTGAATTTTTATTTTTAAAGAAACTCACCCTCCGTAAGCACTGTGCCTATGCTTGATTCGTTCTTTTTTCGTGTTAGGATCCAAATCACCACTAATACTAATGTTATTACTGCGTAAACATTGCATGCTGTTGCGGACACCACCACGGCTTAACGAATCTAATTTGGGATCGTTTGTGCGCTGCAGACTCTGGCGGAATTCCGATTTTCGATTAAACGCTGATGGTATTGTTGATGGAATTGATGATTGGATGGAGGATGGAGTGGATGAAATGTCCGATATATCGGACGTATTCATCACGTTTCTCGTTAAGGTTTTTGATTCATCAAGGCTATTATCGGATTCATTGCCACTCCGATTTTGTCCCAACGACAATTCGGATTGTGTTAATCGAATGTCTTCTATTAAAGATCGCCGATTCTGAAAATAATAAGATTAAATGACTGTTAAATCAAATCTGTTTTTATTTTAACATCATATACTAAAAGTAATATCTCGGACAAAATCTGATCGAATGAAAGCAATATCACAACCGTTTGCACCAATCTTACATAAGTACTTAACGCAATTCCTCCGATTTCAAAAATTGGTGAAAATTGTACGTATTGAAGTCGCTATTTTGAATTTAGATTAAACGATTGCAGATCCTTTTCCACAAATTTTAAATACTTTATGTAGTCCAGTGAAATTAATGAATAATTTAATTTCTGCCGGGCCGCGTAGAAAAAAAGGTTAATCGTGAATATCTTGTTAGCCGTTAATTACACGGATAAAAAATGTAAGTGTTTTTTGTAGACAATTTTGAGAGTTACCAAATTGATTTCTTGTACTTTTTTCGTATAAGTAATGGCTAACAAATATTTCTATAACGTTTCCGCTCGCGTTTTTCGTGAACTTTGACCCCGCGTAGAATTGTTAGCGGAGCTCGCATCGATGGGGACTTTCAGATTTATTTAGAACCACAAAAAGAACGTTACTACAAAAATTCCCACTTTTTTCATAGAAAAAGTCCAATTTACCTGGCAAATTTACGAATTGAATTATTGTCGAACGAGTTAACGGAACGGAAAAAAGATATAAATAAGTTTTATGGGTAATTTTAAGAGCTACAAAAACATCTTTTGTACCTTTCCCGTAAATGTAACGGTTAACAAGGTATTCATGAAAAACGATTTTCGCGACCTTTGACTCCGCGTAGAATGGTTAGCAGAAGTCGGATCGATGGAGAACTTTCAGATCTTATTTAGAACCACAACAACAACGTTTCTACAAAAATTCAGCTTTCCGCCACTTATTTCATAGGAAAACCTTAATTTCACTGGACTAATGGTATATGAAGAAATTTCGAATTGCATAGTGCTGTACAAGAACTAACTCCGCACCTGTGTTGTTTATATTTAACAAAATGACAATTCTATTCAGGTATTATCAAATAAGTAGGGTTTCTGGAATCTGGACTATATAGCTTCTGGCATTTTTCTCGTAGGGATTATTACCGCATGGCTTGTTGCACGACCCCTTTCAATTGTTTGTTTTGTTGTTTAGTTCTACACTAAAGAATAAAAGTGCTGTGGTTGTCTCGGCGTTGGGCTCCTGCAGCCGAGTTAACAGCGAGACGCGAGGCTCATCTGTTAATTATACATTGAATATTGTATAAGAATAATAAAAGTTTAATTTAATAAGTTGATAAGTTCAGATAATTTAAACAAATTTACACCAATTTGATTAGCTGCTACATTTTCATTTTTTGGTTTCATTTGTGAAAACTTTGACTTTAATAAGTAACAATGGTAAGTGAAGAAATGTCTTTATTAATGTCCCGCAGCAATGTGTATAAAAAACTAATAAAATTCAAAAACCCAAAAAGAATTAAATTTTTCATTTAGACTCGGACTCGGCGAGTCTTCAAAAATTTAGACTCGAACTCGCCGAGTCCTGAAAACCCGAGTTTTCAGAAACCCTACAAATAAGATACAATCAAATGTCACACCA
This sequence comes from Symmerus nobilis, assembly GCA_027564815.1. NCBI lineage: Eukaryota > Metazoa > Arthropoda > Insecta > Diptera > Mycetophilidae > Symmerus > Symmerus nobilis. The sequence continues at coordinate 5,615 of JANTOP010014973.1, read as the reverse complement.
AAGAAACTGACGTCTTCGATGAAACCAATATGTAAAATTTGAATTTTTATAATTCTAGCTATGACCTCACTACCACAAAATATTGATAGTCGGGACATAAAAAAATGTTATCCTCATTCCGGCTATGTAGACGAATTTTGCATTATTCTATTTTACATACAACGATAGGTTAAAAACAATATATGGCCAACCCAAATAGTTTTGGGGGTCACCATAATCATACAAAATTCCCCGATCGGCCTCTCATAAAATAAGACTAATAGATAAATATACAATAGGCATGTTAGCTTAAATAATAATAGGCATGAACTAAACCTGCTACATTCCCTCATTTAACCGTAATTACGGATGGGTCTAGTAATGATGACTAGAAAATGATTTGTTCATTTAATGAAATAAACAGTGCACCTATAAACTCTGCTCTTTAAATTGGTTATATTTCCTTATACAATAATAAATCAATAAAATAAAATAAATAAATAAAAAAGTTATATGAAAAAGCCATATAAATAGTAACTTACACCACTAGGAACTTTATTTATGAATCCCACTCCTGCTTTCTTCACTCGTTTGACAAAACTGCTGCCGAAAGGTTTCCTAAAACAAGAGTAAAACATTCATATTTATTTTTATTCATTCGTGTGTATAGACCTAGCTTATGTCCAAATGTGTAAACGCTAATAAAATTGAAAAAAACTCTTTGTTAATACTTTTATCGTTACAATATTCGAATTAGAGTTTTCATTTTATTTATGTTTATACAATTGGGTATTGACATGGAAATAAACGTAATAGTAGTTTAAAAATCGAAATTATCTCAGGACGTATTAGTCATGTATGCACGTATATGTCTTTATATAGGAACAGCGCCACTTTATTTACAATGCAGTGACTTTACATTACAAACTTGGTAATGCGCTCATATCGCAACATTTACAAAATGAAACATGTTTAATTCAACATTCTAATTATAGGGATTAGTATCTAACGAAATACACTCAAGTTTAGATAATTTACCGAAATATTAAATTTCAAACAATTATTTCCAGATAAAATTCCCTAATAACTTGTACTAAACATACTTTTTCCTTGAGCAATTATCCATTTGCCGATAGTGTTCCATAATTTTTTCTTCCAACTTGCCTTTTTGCTGATACAAATTGTTCACTTTATCCATAAATTGTTTTTCCTCTTCGTGAAAATGTTGCTTGTCTTCCAACGAATGTGTTAACAAGTCATGATATTGAGCTAACAGTTGGGATACGTGATCCATCAATGTTCGACGATCCGTATCCAATGTTGCATTCATTGTGATCAACATTTCACATTGTTGTCCCGTTTTTACCAATTCCATTTCCATTGATTTCATTTGATCGCAACGATAATTTAAGTCACCCGATAGTTCGGTGTTTCGTAAAATGAGTTCAGCATTTTCACTACGAATCAATTTATTTCGCTCCTGAATCGATTTATATTCGTCCTTTAAACGTTCGGTTGTAGTGAACAGGGTTCGAAAATCGTCTTTCAATTTTGAATGCTCGCCCCGCAAATTGTTAAATACTTCGTTTTCTTTCTTTATTTGATCGATTTGATGTTGCTGTTCATCAATTTGTTTCACCAACACCGATTGATAATCGTCTTTGTTACGGTTTTCAATTCGTGCGTCACGTAAATTTGACTTTAACGATTCATTATTTTTACTTAATGAATCATATTCGGCACTCAATTGTTCGTGTAAACATTGCAGTGTTATTTGATCCTGGACTTGACCTTCTCGTTCGTTTCGCAAACGATCAATTTCTTTGATTAATAGATCTTTCTCACTGGCTAACTGTGAATTGGCCAATTGTAAGGCAACGTGTTGTGCGTTCAATGATACAATTTGAGACGACTGAGTTGAATAATCAACTTTTTGTAAAGCATTTTCTTCCTGTAGTTTACTGATTGTTGTTTTTAGTTCAAAATTTTCCACTTGTAATTGGGAACATTGATCCTCCAAACGAACGGTTAGTGAAACTTTTGATTGTCCTGGTTTCGTGAGCACAATGGGACGATGATAAACCGTCGTTGAAGTGACATCGCTGTTTCGAATTTCAATTTCCTTTTCGACAGTAAATATTTCCTGTCGATGACACAACTGGCAACCATTCAAGCCAGATTCATCGGTCAAAATAATCTCTTTGATTGTTTTGAATGTTTCGGGATTTTGAATCCATTTCTCAAAAACTGTTCGGACACTAAATTTGCGATCATCCGTTTCATTTGATGTATCTTCTGCCTCCTCGAACTGATCAATTCCAATGCTTTCTAATCGTTTGTGTAATCGTTTAGATTTTAATGTACCATCAATCAATTCATTTCGTAAACTATCGATTGTCTCACGATCCATTTGTCGTTGGGATTCCAATTCCTTGTTAGCTGTTTCGATCGTTACGATACGTGCAAGCAATTCCGAAGACTGTTCTAATTCTTTATTCATTGAACGCATTTGTTTCTCATCCTCATATATTTTTTCGTTCTGTCTATCTATTTCTACATCTTTTTCTTCGACCTGACACCGTAATTTCGTCACTTCTTTTAGTAAATTTGAATTATCTCGTTCCAGGGTTACTAGCTTATTCTCTAAATCTTTCGTTTGATTGTTTATCACATCAAATTCTTTCAATTTCTCTTCAAATCGATCACATTCCTTCGTTTTAGCTGCCAAATATCGTTCGGAATCGTTGGCCCGACGTTGTATACTATCACATAATGTTTGTATTCGTTGTTTTTCCTTCGATAACGTCTCTACCTGTTTCTCAATTGCTACCATTTTCTGTCGATCTATATCACGCTCTTGTTGTTGCCGATCGGCCGATTCCTGTCGGCTATCTATTGAATCTTGCAATTTGCGATTTTCATCCAATGCATTTTTAAAAACGGTTTCTAACTCTTGATTTTGCTGTTGTAACCTTCCGCAATTAACCGTCAATTGTTCCACTCGCAACGATAGCTTCTTCTTTTCCTTTTCCAATTCTAACAATTTATTAGCCGATTCATGAAATGTTGATTCTCGTAATGCATCCAACGCTTGTTGAAGTCGACGATTTTCCAATTCCAATTTAAAAGCACGAGCCTGAGCATTATTCGTTAATTGTTCCGATAAGCTATTATCACCTGATTGACATTCCATATCATCGTCGGACTGATTCGATTGGGCGGATATTTCACGATCATTTTTGGCGGCCAATTGTAATTGGGTATTTTCGTCAATAATTTCTTGTAGACGGGCCTTATCAACGTCTCGTTCTAATGCCATGTCATTGATTTTTTGTTTACATTTTAACAATTCCGTTTCAAGAGTCATAACCTGTTCACTTCGTTTACGGGATCGATTCAATTGTTCCTCGAGCATCTCTCTAAGAATAGGATAAAGTAATATTTAGTAATTTGAATGACAGTTCAATCAATCATTCAACTTACTTTGTTTCGACTAACGTACGATTATCTTCACGCAACTCATCTACACGACTCCTGAAAAATTCGGCATCGCCGAGTTTTTCTCTTAACCGTTGCACCTCAACTTCCAAGCGTTCAGCCCGATCTACACGTTCCCTTAGTATGTCCACCTCGTCCCGGTAAGCGGCTGATCTTCTCGATTCGGCATACCACTCCAAGCTTTCCGTACGTAATTTTTCATACTGTCCAATTTTGTGATCCAATTCCTCTTTCACTTCCATATACGTTTCCGACTTCTCTTCTAATTCCTGACGTATTTTTCGCAATTTTGATTTCAAATCGGCCAATTCAACGGCCATATGATTTGAATCGGATGTGGATGAAACGGTTGCACCAACGTTTGTAGATGTTTGTGGCTTTCCATCCATGGAATCGGACGATCCAACCAAACTAGCTATCCAATTTGAATGGTATTTATCACGTTCCTTGGCCAACCGTATCAAATGCTGATACCAATTTTCCGGTGTTAATCCATCTATTTGATTATTATTCGGTAAAACTAAACTTTGATTATCGGTAACTTGTTTAATTAGTTCAACAATTGAATGTTGTGTATTCACATCTAATTCTTTGATTCGTCCAATGAATTGTTCCTTATTTGGACATTGAACGGCTGCACCTAATAGTAAAATTATTAAAAGCTTCATTTGCTCTAATCCGGCTCGAGATTCTAAAAACAATAATCAATTATAATTAATTCTAGCTTCAATGAATTTATCCACAAACCTGGCGAATGACCCAATATTGAGCAATCGGGTAACACCAATATCGTCTGATCCAATTCATCTTCATACAGTTGTCGTAAATTTCTAATAATACAATCGAAGTTTTTAGCTCTCGCATTTGGCAATACACTCGCATCAATTGTATCCAATTTTCGGGGATGATATTGAGGCTCAGGATCTATTTTTAGCCAAACTAAGTGTAGTATTGTGCCATCTAGTAAGGCGTGATAATTGGATAGGACTTCAGGACGAGGCAAGCTTGATTCCAACTATAAATATTTAAAATAAAATTAGATGAAAAGATAAGGAGAGCGAGAGAAAGCGACGGACAGCAAGGTGGAATATCAAATATTTATTTCACCATAAAGACCAGTAGATATGAAGAAGTACTTTTGCATCTCTCGAAATTATGTCTTAAGTCTTTTTCCTTATATCCATTTAATTTCGAATCTAAAATTTTATATCCAATTTTAAAAAATTCAGGATTGTATGCCATTGATATTGTCTTTGTTGTTTTTTAATTAACCCAGAAATAAAAAATTTTAGAAAAAAGTTTTGCTACCCCACCGCCTTCAACGATATCAGGAATATTACCCCTATTTATCATAAACAGTAGCAAATGAATGAAGAATTAAAAATGCTATGTACTTATATACTAATATACTTTGAAGAACGCTGTTCTAGCGGCATTCTTATGCCTCGAAGCCTCTAACTAAATTTTTATATTTTTGGGAACCTACGTGCATGATTTTGTTGGCGGTCACCACGTACCCATTAGGATCACAATATTCGATCTCTTAACATTAGCAAATGTAAAATTCAATTCAAAAACGATTATCCGGTCTGTATATTCTTGGATAAACATTTAAGAATTTATTTTTGTACCATAGCGAACCTATTAGATACGGTATGACCAGCAGTGGGATTTTGGATTGCGATCACAATTTCGAATGACACGCCAAGGCGTTTCTACACGCCATATTAACGCATCGCCCAATTATTATAATTATTAATATAATTATAGTATAAGTGCCAGTGAATAAAGTAGCTGTTAGACGACAAAACTAACAGCTGAGTTAAAGAAATTTATTTGTTTACTTCATTTTGGAACAAATTTCATTATGCATTTGTATTTATATGTAACGAATTTGGATTGAACCAGACAACTACGAAATGCGGAACCTCAATGAATTTATTATGATTTAATACAACATATAATATAGAAAATAAATAATATAGAAAAATATAACTTTTTTTCTGCTTCTTCTTCTTCTTCAAGTGCCTTATTCGGTCACTGAACGTTGGCGATCATATAGCTATTATTAGCCATATGATTATCCTGGGGAATGATAATGAGGTGGTTTCCCGTTGCCTTCCTCATATTTCATTGTT
>JANTOP010014962.1:0-14307 GCA_027564815.1 Symmerus nobilis | reverse complement strand
GTCTTACTCGTAGAGTCGTTTCGACGATCCTCTGAAATTAAGATTTCGAAATATAATTAATTTTGTAGGCTATTCAGAATTTTTGAGCTTCATACTTACTGCACATGCATTATCTACAAGAAGGAAAAATAATATTACTCAGATGAATTTAAATTCAGTTTGATTTATAAATTTTAATTTATAATGCTCGTAATGACATGGCGCCCTTTAGAGAGGCGCCCGTGTGCGGTGAACAACCTCACTCCTATAGAAGCGGCGGGCCTGATGGTTAGTGAGATAAAAAATTATTTGAGCGCTCGTTAGGAACATTGATTATTTCCCGACATATCTGTTTGGAAATAGATATTTCAATTTTTGAAATTAAAATTTTGTTAAGAAAAGTTGGCCCAATTTAAGTGAATTTATTTTTTCCGGATAAGAGACGGGCTAAATTATCAAACTAATATAAATGTTTCGAGATAAAAAATTATTTAAGCGAATTACGAGCTGTTCTTCGGAACATTGATTTTTCCCCATGCATATCTTTGTAAATTTCGATATCAATTTTTGAAATAAAAATTTTGTTAAAAAAAGGTTGGCCCAATTTGCGGAAGCTTATTTTTTCCGGGTAGCCAATGAGCTAAATTATCAAATTAATTTTAGAGTTTTGAGATAAAAAATTATTTGAGCGAATTACGAGCTCTCCTTAGAAAACATTGATTAATTTCCGATATACCTCTTTGCAAATTTCGATATAAATTTTTGAAATCAAAATTTTGTTAAGAAAAATTACCCCAATTTGGGTGAGAATAATTTTTCCGAATAAGTGATGGGCTAAATTATCAAACTAATTTAAATGTTTCGAGATAAAAAATTATTTGTGTGATTTACGAGCTGTTCTTAGGAACATTAATTTTTTCCGATACACTTCTTTGTAAATTTCGATATCAATTTTTGAAATAAAAATTTTGTTAAAAAAAAATTGGCCAAATTTGCGGAAACATATTTTTTCCGGGTAGTTAATGAGCTAAATTAATTAAAGTCAATCAAAGTAATTTCAGAGTTTTGAGATAAAAAATTATTTGAGCGATTTGCGAGTTGTTCTTAGTAAGATTGATTATTTTCCGATATTAATTTTTGAAATCGAAATTTTGTTAAAAGAAGTTAGCCCAATTTGAGTGAACTTATTTTTCCCGGGTAGTAGATGGGATAAATTATCAAACTAATTTCAAGGTTTCCAGATAAAAAATTATTTCATCGAATAATGAGCTCTCTCCTTAGGAAAATTGATTTTTATCCGATCTAAATCCCATAAATCGCGATATCAATTTTTGAAATTGAAATTTTGTTAACGAAAGTTGGCCCAATTTGGGCGAACTAATTTTTTCCCGGATAGTAAATGAGTTAAATTATCAAAGTAATGTGGGGGTATCGAGTAAAAAAATTATTTGAGCGAATAATGAGTTCTCACCTTAGTAAATTAGTAAAATTAGGAATAGGAACTCAGGATCAGAAGGAATAATTTCACCTTTAAAAAATTTAAGACAACTCGGACTATATTCGAAATACATTAAGGAAATGTAGAAACTGATATGAAATGATATGAAACTTAATACGGGTTGGGTCTGAAAAGGTTGGGAAAACTAGAGAACAATTGTCGGGAAAAAATTCCATGACAAACTCTTGACTAATCCTGCATTTTTTTCGACTTGGAACTCGAATTTTTTCTGATTTTCTCCCGAATGTTCAAGATCGAAAAATTCGTAAAAAGTCACACTTTTGAATATATTTTTTTGGGATACTTGCCTCTCGATATAAGTTTTTAATAAGAAATATTCTGTGGTATATTTTTGTAGGACAATTGCTCCAAGAAAGACAATGGAAATGAAAAATTCCGGTTCGTTTTCCCTGGGCATTCGTCTGGCTTTAACCAAAATTATTTTTATCATCTCCGGAATGATACGGATTTTTTATATTGAAAATTAGGGTGAAATCCTTTTTTTCAATTTTGAAATATCCTGGAAAATTAACCTCTACCATTTATAGTAAAGTTTCATCTTAGAGGATAGTTTAGATACATTTTGTAAATATTTCCGGCGCCATTAAGAGTTGTCTAGGTTATAAAATCCTTTCCAAGGAAAATATATCGATATACCCTCGAAGGGCTGGGCAAAATTAATAATAAACTCCTTCCTAACTCAAATAGAACCGATTATTCAAATGATAAAAAGTCTAGAGCACTTCCGGCTCTTACTTAAAATCTTTGGATACGGATTGAAATGGTAACGTCCGAATACGACCCAAACCAATGAGTTGAGTCAGAAATTATACTTTTGAGACCTGCATATTTGCAAGTCAGCTTATCAGGAATTTCATCACCATCGAAGGAACAATTTCAATAGACGATAACGTCAAAATGGATTGGTAGATTAAAATTAAATTAATTAAATTTACGTCATAAAGATAATGAGAACTTGTGAATCTTCTAAAATTTATTTCATCAAATTCCCTGTGACCGTTTCAAAGTTACGAGTAAAGAGGATCGGTCGAGTCTGAAATTTAATTTCGATTATTTCAGCACATATAAATCCCCGAATTTGAATAACTTTCAATAGTGATAACTTCAAACTCAATCGGTAGAATAAGATTAAATTTACGTCATAAAGATAACGATATCTTGTGAGTATATTAAATTAATTTCGTCAAATTCTCTGCCACCGTTTCAAAGTTAGAGAGCGAAGGATCCGTCGTATTTGAAATGTTACCCTATATTGACAAATTTCCGAAGGTCGATCAATTTAAATAAACGATATCTTCAAAATTAATCGGTAGATTTTGATTAAATTTACGTCATAAAGATAACGATGTCTTGTGAGTATATTAAATTAATTTCGTCAAATTCTCTGCCACCGTTTCAAAGTTAGAGAGCGAAGGATCCGTCGTATTTGAAATGTTACCCTATATTGACAAATTTCCGAAGGTCGATCAATTTAAATAAACGATATCTTCAAAATTAATCGGTAGATTTTGATTAAATTTACGTCATAAAGATAACGATGTCTTATTAGTATATTAAATTAATTTCGCGAAATTCTCTGCCACCGTTTCAAAGTTAGAGTTCCTCAAAAATTGTCTATCATTAAACCCATTTAACACCGGAACAGGGGAAATTAAATAATAAGCAAAATGGTCTGGAGATTTGGAAATGTTGTTCAAGAATATTTATTTTATAGAGTTAAAAATTGGGCGTTAAAATTTGGCGTTGATTTGTGGGAATTTGGAGGACTATCTACCAACATGGATGACATAAAAAACGTAAAATATCAAAATTTCTTAATATTTTAATTTAAAATATAAAAATCCTTTTCGTAGAAATACAAAGATTTAGAGAGTGAAGTAACAAGAAAGGATGGAATTATATTGCTTCGAGAGCTTGCTGCCGAAGTTAAGAATTTCATGGAATATAAAATGAATGCTGTGCTGGTATGTTTGTTTTTGGGTTGGGCAACGAATTATTTATCGTCCTAAATTCCGTTTGATATTTTAGAGGATAATGGATTCAGCTGAACAGGCAGCTTTATCTGAATTTGAGCGGGAACAAAATCAGAATCAAGTTGGCAGTAGATTTTATAAGAGTGATTACATAACGGATGATAAGGATAAATATTCACAAACGCCGCTATCATCTATGAGGCGGTTCGAACAGCTTACGATCAACTTAACACACAGTTCGATTCTGGTGCCTTCCGGCGTTAATATTGATGGTTTGTTTTGAAATATTTTATTTCATTTATTTTAAAAAAAAATTCATTTTAAAATTAGATGCTGAAATTAAATCGTCCATCGCTTGGTCATCCCATTTGGATCCGATATTTATTAATAATTTAGTAAGGGACTCAGCGCTCTCCTGGCAATATTTCGGTTCAACATTAGGTTTCTTACGGCGTTTCCCAGGTACGTCTAGTGAACATAAAGAACAAATGAACAGAGAGCATATGTACGATTTTCGACTTGAGGATTGGTTTGTCCAAGCGGCAAATTCACCGAAGGATATCGTTATTTTATTGGACACATCCGGTTCCATTTCGGATAAGAAATTTCGATTATCCATAGCGACAACGTTTGCAATACTCGACTCGTTGGGGGATGATGATTATGTGAATGTTTTGCTCATCACTGATTCAGTGAAAAGTATAATTCCATGTTATCGGGATAAGATGATTCGGGCTACGGTTAATAACATCAATGAATTTAAACAGGCTATCAGTTCAATTGGACGGGATGGTAATACGAATTTTACAGCCGGATTTGAAAATGCATTTGAACTTTTACATAAAGTAAATTTATTTATGTCAATTCCGGTAAAAATATTCTCTCATTTTTTCGTTGTTTAATTTTAGTATAACCAAACTGGGTTGGGATGTCAGTGTAACCAAGCCATTATGGTGATTACGAACTTTGCTCCAGAACAGTATAGTGAGGTAATATTATTCACGTGTATTTGTTACACGCCATCACGTGAAAATGATTTATTTCCGATTTTTAGATAATAAAACATTATAATTGGCCGCACATGCCGGTTAGAATATTTACGTATCTGATAAGTGGAGATTCGAATAGTAGAAAAAATATGCGGGAAATAGCATGCACAAACAAGGGTAAATGCGTTCAATTTGTGTCCATAAATCAATTTTAATTCCTTTCCTTATTTTCTCCCGTAGGATATTTCGTGCAAATAAATTCGGAAGAGGAGATTTTACGAAAAGTAATCGATTATACGTTAGTGATGGCTAGACCAATGGTACTGTATCAAGCCGATCATCCGGTACATTGGAGCCCGGTTATATTAAAAGGAACCAATCACAATTTTGGTGTTGATGGGGAAAAGAAGCGATTGATAACGTCCGTTACAACACCCGTTTTCGATCGGCGGAATCAATCGATTCGAGAAGCAAGTTTACTTGGCGTTGTCGGTACAGATGTACCGATAGATGAAATTAAGAAAATGATTCCTCAACATAAAGTACGTTACGCTACGTAAATTATTTTATCTGAAATTTATTTCATGAAATTTCATTATTTACAGCTTGGTGTAAATGGTTACTCGTTCATTGTCGATAATAATGGGAGAGTTTTATTTCATCCAGATTTGCGTCCGTTGGTATTAACAAATTTAATTTATTTAAAATTCAGTGAATACATTTTTTTTTAATTTTAAATTTAAGGCTGATGGAATACAATTTCTAAAATTATTAAAACCGAAATATAGTTCGGTGGATTTAACCGATGTTGAATTACCGGAAATTGACATGTATCATAACCACGAAAAGGAGGACGAAAACATTAGGAAATTACTTGATGTAATTTAAAATTTTCTAACAAAGCTAACATGGTTTTACTAAATCGAGAAAACGAATACTGATATTAAGAAAAATCTATGTTTAATTTAGATTATAGTTTGCTTGATTTTATTTATTTTATGTTAAGTAGTTTGAAGCTTTCAACTTCGAGCCAAATTTGAGAAATTTCATATATTAATGATGATCTTATAAATTTATTTAAATTTATGATAGATGAGACATGAAATGGTTGAGCAAAAAGAAGGTGAAATGGAACTTAAAATGTTGGTTCATATGGACAACATGAAGAGAACAACATTACGAACTCAAAGGTATCAATAGTTGAATATAAATTTCCCGTCATTAATTCAGTGCTTCATTCTGTATAATATAGATATGTGTACGGGCCTATTGAGGGTACCCCATTTAGTCTAGGGATATCACTACCAGATAAATATGGAATGCATGAGTTGAACTCGCAAGAAGAGATTCGCCATTCACATCAAAATGGTATGTTTCAGCTTCTTCTCTATCGAGTTTAAAAAAATTGATTTAAAAAATCTATTTCCAATTATCTAGTTACGGCTTACTTTAAAGGCGATAATTGGCGAGTTCATCCGGAATGGTATATCTTTAATAACATATAACGTACCTATACTTAAGATGATTTATATTATTTTAGGGTGTATTGTGAATATAACAGTTTACATGAGCTCGGTAAGGACAGGGATAGTTCAACTGAACAATACACGATCAACAGTAATGTTGATCAAGAGCAATTAAGTTTTAAAACAGCTGAACTACAGCTGCTACATTTTTTAGCGCGAGCCGGTAGGCCGCGCTGGAAATGGATGTCGGTACGTCCACGATCACCGAGTGCCGGGCACTCAGGTTCTGGTGGACACCATACCGTACACCAATTAATTAATTCACATAATTATAAGAAAGCCGAACCGTACTATTGTGATCGACCGTTAATACAAAGTTTGGTAAGAGATGCTATGGTTATTGATGGTATGGAACAGCCATCACATTCGACGCGTAAGGAAGATAAACAGTAAGTGTCATTATTATTTCGTTTCCATGGTTACATATTTTATTTATTTTTTTATTTATTTTCTGGAAGACAGTGAAATGTTATTGTGCCAATTAAAAAAAAAAAGAAAAGAAAAAAAACCCACAAAGCACAACTTTTTTATTATTTTATTTTTAATTCACTAATTTTAACTAACGAGCACAAATTGCACGTTTAATTGTTTAGCCCGATCGCCACCTTAATGGCACTGTTGCACAGGTAAACACAAATTATTGTAAAATCTTATAAAAACTAAAAATAAAAAAGAACACTTTTTTATATTTACTGCTAGATTATCATTTTCATCACATCTCTTATTTCACGTGACTACGTGTAATTAATTGGGGCATAATAAATTCACGTGTAATTAATTCAGATGGCGTGTAAATTCTTCTCAATTTATTACCTGCATCCCTTTGGTGATGTAATTTTACACGTGAATTTAATAGAGAACATACAGAATCCGTGTCACGTGAATTTTTAAATATTAATTTTAAGAGAGAAATTCTGTAGATTAAGATTAAATTTATGTCAGAAAGATAACGATATTTTGGGAGTATTTTAAAATTTATTTCGTCAAATTCTCTGCCATCGTTTCAAACTTATAGGGGGGAGGGATCAGCCGAGTTTGTGAAGTTACCCTATATGAAAAAATTGCCGAAGATCGATCAATTTAAATAAACAATAACTTTAAAATGGATCGGTAGATTATGATTAAATTTACGTCATAAAGATAACGATATCTTGGGAGTATTTCAAATTAATTTCGTCAAATTCTCTGCTATCTTTGCAAAGTTGGAGCCCTCCAAAATTCCATTTGACATCGGAATGGAATTTTAAAATTCCCATCCATTTTCAAATTTAAAAACTCAATTTATGTTAAGAATAAAAAATTATAAAATAAAGTCCGTCTTCGCTGTCGCTTTTTTGTAATGAACTCCAAAGGTGAACTCAATTAATATTTGATGTAAAGTATCTGGTTATTGCTATTAATTTATGACGATTAATTATATGCATGCAACAGTAAATATCGTGAGGTTAGCGTTGAAAATCTCTAAGTGTTAGATGAGTTTAAGATTTTTTTCAAATAATGAATTGCGATCAGATGGATACTTCTGATCTTAGAGATTTCTCGTAATAAGCTCACGGTATTCTAGCGTAAGCTATTAAATATTTAGAGGAGGTATTTGAGTACTAAGAATCAATCGGAATCAAGTCAAATTTAATATAAAATATGTAGCTAACGCATAATTTATGTATCTTAAGTTTTTACTCATTAATTTCAAGTCTCAGTTTGTTTAATTGAGCCACTCAACGCAATCAATTATCGCTATGAAAAAGTTACAAATTTTCAGCTGAGTAGCTTAATTAATTTTAATTTTCTTAAATTTTAGATTAAGAATGGTGATTCTCAACAATGTTCGAATGTACGGTCACGTTTACTTGCTGCTTCAAATTTTAACGGTCTATTCGGTACCGTAAATTTAGGTCTAAGGTGCCGCAAGTACGTTAATATTGCTGAGAATCGCTGTTAGTAGCGTATAAATATAATAAATAAAATAGCTAAACAGTACATCTAATAGAAAATTTAAAATTTAAAGATTAAACGAAGCTTGGAGAAAAGTGCCAAGATTAAGAGCTGTATTGCTTCGTCTAGGAGTCGTTAAGTGGCTAAGTCTTTCGATTAGATATTTTTACCATTAAAATAATAAAAACGTATTTAATTGAGGCATTTATTACCGTTGTCCTGCTTCCTGATTTAGAGCTTATAAAAATAACGACAGCCAAGTTTATTCTGTTAGGGCTCTGGGAAGACGGTATTTTCTCGATACCAATTAATATAGAGGATTTGGTCCCTTTTTTAAAAAATAATTTCCGGCTGATCTAGATGAAATCTCGGACCAAAATCGGAATAAAGTCAACAGGGGCTAGATAAGATTAAGGAGGAATTCGGCAAAAATACAGAAAAAATTCGGGAAAATTGTGAAAATATGGAAAAGGTCATTAAACGATTGGCATGTCGTGGAAAATATGTGCAAAATCCATAAAAATTTATATTAAAAACCCAACAGTCAGAAAAAGTCTTAAAAAATCAGAAAAAGTGGCAGTTTATCCTGCTTAAATCTGAAAAATCGGAAAAATTTGGATAAAAGTCACAAGGATACTGGAGAAGAGGGGAAAGATTCCGGGAAAGTAATGAAAAAGGAATTTTAAGGAAAAAGTCGGTGCATTTTTACCGACATTTTTGCGGCTTATGCTCTTTTTCTCTTCGGCCGGAAAAAAATGTAAAAACGCAGAATGTTGCTTTGACAGTTAGGTAAAAATACAAAAATTAAATATTTCAGAAAATTTGAAATTTATTTCAGAAAAATCAAAAATTCGTAGACTCACACCGAGAAATTTGAATATTGGACATTGCGATTTTCGATCCGGATTTCCCGATAATTTTCTTCGGACCCAAAAAAATGTAATGACGTAGAAAGTTTATAAATTAGTTACAAAAAAATACAAAAATATCAAGAATAATTTTTTCGCACAAAAGCTCTGCAAGAACTTAAAAGCTCCCACAAAGCTTTATTTTCTGAACCTTTTTTTTACGTTTTGAAATCTATTTTCTATCCAGATAACGACTCTTTAACGAAATTTCAAATTTTCCCAAAAAAAAAAGATTAAGAAGTCCTGAAAGCTTATTGAAAGCTTAAAATTACAATTTCATTTTATATAATTTGGAATCGACTTTTTGTCCGATTCATTAAATTTAAATGAAATATGGAATTTTCGCAGAAAGTTTATCCAAACTATTAAAAGCGCAACGAAAGCTCTAAATTTCGAACTTCATTTTTTACGTTTGAAAATCGATTTTCTATCCAGATAACTATCCTTTAACAAAATTTTAAATTTGTCCAAAATAAAGCTTTAAAAATCTCGAAAGCTCATTGAAAGCTTAAAATTTAAATTCCATTTTATATAATTTGGAATCTAATTTTCATTTGATTTATTCAAGTTCAATAATTAATTAATTTTCCACGGAGCTTTTTAACGAAAGTTTCCGATTTCATTTAAATTTATGTATTGGGAGATAAAATAGATTTCAAAATGAATAGATATATATTTTAATTAAAAGCTTTGAATAAGCTTTTAATAATAAAACGACTTTTAATTTCTCCAATTAAAATCTAAGCTCAACAGCCGAATTTAAAGGACGAAATATTTAAATTTATATAAAAATAAAATTCTTTAAAAAATTTTAAATGCATACAAAGGATAATTACTATTTAATTAATTAATTATTTAAGATTATATTTATTAAATCACAGCTGCTTCTAAGGAATGGATTGAATAATTTTAAAATTTTTAATTTTATAATCTCCTAATTAAAATTTCTAATAATTTCTCTGAATTTACTAAAATTTCAAATGAATTTCTAGACAAGGCTATCCAATGTTTGGAGTTAAATTAACATTTGTTGCTACCCGGTCAGGACTTCTAAGATGGTATGACCATAACATAACAATTCCAGAGGATTATGAAACGTAAATAAAATTTTAATAATCAGAGATAATCTGACCCAAGAACTAAATACATATTTTATCGTAGAAATTTTGGGGATATGAATGCAAATGCTATTGATATGGCTTGGTATAAGAGGGCCGTTGATCAGCATTCCATTGAACCAAACAGTTTTGTGTTTAGCGTTCCATTTGACTCTGGGTAAGTACCCGGATCCGGTAAATATATGGTTGCATTTACTCCAATTTAACTTTCCTTACAAATCAATAGATATCCATCCGGTACGAATGGGACTACACTAGTAACAGCTTCCCATGCAATATTCGTTGAAAATAAAGGACACCAAGCCCCGGTAGCTGTTGTAGGCCTACAATTTCTTCATCACTCTCTTTCTAAGCATTTCGTTAATATAACATCGTCGGTACGGTATTTTTACAAATTACTACAGTCAAGTATTAACCAATTAATCTCCTTTTAGTGCACTCCAACAAGTAGTTCCTGCCGAAAAACATGCGCTTCCGATGAGTTAGATTGTTACATACTAGATAATAATGGATTTATAATATTAGCTGAAACGTCCGAACAAACGGGAAGGTACTGACTGGATTTATATTCAAATTGTCCAGATAATTTTAATTACATTAATTTCCTTAAAAAGATTTTTCGGTCAAATTGATGGTACGATAATGGATTCCCTGGTTCAGGATCGAATTTATAGAAAAATTGTCCTAATGGACTATCAAGGCCTCTGTTCAAATAAGAACAATCCGTACAGTGCATCGGCTACATCCTTCAAATACATTCAACCAATTACATTGTTCCTAAATTATATACTAAAATTGTTAACAACGTTTGCCTGGATACTGCCTCAGCAAGTACTACCTACCACATATACTGATTATTCAGTATATTCTAGATTTGCCGAAGAGAAATCGGTAGACTTTGAAGATTATACGGGAGAAGATTATACGATAGAGAATAGCGAAGGAGGAGATTATGAAACGGAGAGGACAGTAACATCAGTAAATCCAATTGTAGGGAATTACTGACCTATTCAGTCATTATAATTCGTATTTTTTATCTTGTTTTAGGACAATCGAACGTACGTGCAGAGTAGCGTTGTGATTTCCGATCGAATCAAAAATGATGAAGATCTAGATCAAATCCGGATGTGTGATTTAAAAACGGATCTGTTCGTATTACAACCGGAACGGTTAAATTCAACAAGCCCATTGAAGGTATAGGAAGGTTCTTTGTTAAATTTTGATTAATTTTGGAAATTTATTTGTGTTGTAGGGAAAGCTGACTAATTGCCATTCATCCGGATGTGAGCGACCGTTTAGTGTGCAGAAAATTCCGTATAGTAATTTGATTCTGTTGGTGGTCGATACTCTGTGTCCGTGCGGGACGAAACAAATTTATATCGAACCGCAAGAAAATGGATCGGGCAGAGGTATGGTATATATAGGACTATTTTAGGGTTTGCCAGTCTTTATGACCTGAAAAAGGACGATTTAATTTATTATTAATTAAGGGTGATAGATGAGCAATTTTTAGTTGGAAAAAATAAGATGATCCATGATTTTCTATTGAAATGTACATTTTATTGCTCTTTTTTTGATAAACATTTTTAAATAGAATTTTTTTTGGACAAAAAATTCACTCGGGTTGGCTGAAAATTTTTTCTAGAATACTGAATGAGGTAAACTAAAAACTTCTTTCAGGATTTTGGAAAAATAAATTTTTTGAGCGAGATAGGAATTTTTAAAAAATCCATAATTGACTTTTTGTTTTTTTTGATCAAAATTTTTAAACTGAATTTTTTTGATAAAAATACTGCGTTCAATTTGGCTGAAAGTTTTTTCCGAAGCAAATGATGAAGTAAACTAAAACCTAATTTCAGGATTTTGTAAAAAAAAATTTTTTGAGCGATATATGAATTTTTAAAAAATCCATAATTGACTTTGCTCTTTTTGATCAAAATTTTTTTAAAAAAATTTTTAAAGATAAAACCTTCATTCGATTAGGCTGAAAGTTTTTTCCGGAGTAGTTGATGAAGTAAACAAAAAACTGATTTCAAAATTTTGGAAATAAAATTTTCTGAACGAGATGCGATTTTTCAAAAAATCCATGATTTTCTTTAAAAATTTTCATTTAATTTTCTTGCTCTTTTTCTGATCAAAATATTTTAATGGAATTATTTTTATTAAAAAAAAACTTCAATAGATTTGGTTGAAAGTTTTTTCCCGAATGCCTGACGAGGTAAATTAAAAAACTAATTTAAGGATTTTGGAAAAAAAAATTGTCTGAGCGAGTTATGAGCTGTTGAAATTAAATTACCGGATGTTAGATCTTATTTTCAGTAGAAATCTATTCTACATCTTTTTTACTTCTAGAGTCTCTCCGAGAAAAATAATTTTTGATTTTTAAATTAATGACACAATTATATTGTCCTTTTCTTTCTGACATTAAGGGTTTCGATTACGGATTTACGGCCACTGCGGACTTAGTTATATATGATAGGAAAGCTCGGAACCGTCTAGAAATAATCGGTATGAGTTCGGAGAAATTAACAAAACTCTGGTATAAATTCGGATAGCTGGGAAAATAGTGGGACACAAATAGAGGTAGAGGAAGAGTCGGTAGAGAGTAATTTCTTGATTTTGCGTAGAAAAATCAGGATAAATTAGAACCAATCGACAAAAGCCGAAAATATCGTTAAAAAATCAGAACATATCGATAAAATTCGGAATACGTCATGAAAATGTTCAAAATGAAACGGAAATAAATCTAAAAAATTTGGGAGTAGTCAGGGGATGTCAGAAAAATTAGAAAAAGCGGTAAAAAGTCAAAGTTGTTATTACCCGAATTATGGTAAGACTTTACCCGACTTTTTCTAACCTATCTTATTCTTATATGGTCGAATAATAAATTAAATCGTCCTAAACTGAACTTTCTGGGCAACGGTAAATTTTTTAAATTCGAAAGCTAGAATAATCCGGTTATTATATAAATATTTTTATGAAAATCAGATTTTAATCGAAAGTCCGAATATTCCATTAAATTCTAAAAATTTAAATGAATTTAAGAAATTTTTACATTGAAATTCGGATAGTTTAAGAATTGAAAAAAAAGGAAACAGACACCAGCGAAAGCTGACATTCAGATTGGTCAAAAATTAGTTTCATTTAAAATCTAATTAATTTTAATTCCAAAATTAGGATAATATTAATGTAAAGTAAATGTTAAATTAAGACTTTGATTCTGAAAAAATAGTATTTTAGTTAGAAAATCTGACAAGTTTAGATCAATTTCAAAATAAGCTTAATTTTATAAAACAAGATCAGTCTAAGGAAATTGTGACGATTCTCAGAAAAAAATGTCAAAATTGTCTAATTTTATCAATATCTCCGATTTCCATTTTCATTAATTTCCCATTTGTTTAAAAATTTCTGAATTTAATAAAAAATTGTCCATTTTTCAAACATTTTCGATTTGTAATTAAATTATTAATTAATTTTGATTTTTATGAAATTTCCTATTTTACAATTTTACAAGTTTTCGATTTCATTAAATTGTTATGAAATAATTCGATTCGATAATTTCATTACTTAATTTTTAATTATTAATTCATGTCTCATTCAGTACAAAATTTCATTTAGTACACTTTGAGTATTTTAATTGGAGATTTTACGGTAGTTTCATAAAAATTTACAATTTTGAAGTTAAAACATTAAATTTGAACCTAATATCAATTACTTTTTAATTAAAAACGAATGAATTATATGACAATTGGAAAAAATTTCAGTATTTATTTATTTATTTAATATTTCGAAAATTAAATAATAATTTTAAAATTGCAGGCGCCTGTGAATCCCGAAAAATGACCGTAGATCGTTTGCATAGAAAGCGTCCGAAGAAGTGTATTAGCTATCATCCAGAAGAAATTGAAATTCATAAATGTAGTCGAAGTATTAAATTAATGTTATCAAAATTCTTATACGTTTTTTATACATCAATTATAATTTTAAATTTTAAATGGTCGTGATGTTAGGAATTTGAACAGTATTTTTTCAAAATGTTATTCAATTTTTCGAAATTATTCTGTTTTCCGTTTTAATGAATTATTATCAAATTTATTAATTAAATGATTATGTTTTTTTTTTCAAATTGTCTTTAAACTTTTTCTTAAATTAATTAATTAAAATTATAAAAAAAAACATAGATAACTAAATTAAATTAAGATAATATACAAATTTGCTGTAAATTGAATATTATCTCAAAAGCCGATTCATTAAATTTAAATGAAATGTGGAATTTTCGCAGGAAGCTTCTACACTATTAAAAGCGCCGTGAAAGCTGTGAGTTTTGAAGTTAATATTTTACGTTTAAAAATCTATTTTC
>JANTOP010014951.1:0-14308 GCA_027564815.1 Symmerus nobilis | reverse complement strand
CCCTCCCAGAACGAAATTTTAACGAAATATAAATAGTTTTCACTAATCCTGAGTCGCGACTTACGCGCTTTCGACTTACGCGGAATCTATTCACTGCGTAACTCGAGGGACACCTGTATATACAATAAACTTCTTTACAGAGATTTTATAATCCATTTATTATAATCCCATTGGCAATTATAAAAATGAGGCTGTTTTTCTGGCCGCTAGAGTGGCATTACCCCTTAATTTACCTGATTCCATTTAAAATGATTTAAAACAGTAAACATTTGCTTCCTGTAAATTATACAAAATGGTAAATTAATTTCTATGGAGATTTAACAAATTTTCTGGAGTTTTTTAATTATTTTATGGACATTTTTGAATTAGAAATTTATTTGTTGGATATTCTTAAGGAAGGAAGGAAATTCCCTAAGTTTTAATTAATGGAGCAATTTGGGTATTTAAATTTATTTATTATTGAAATTATTTAAATTAGACAAATAGATTTCTATTTCAGGGAAATTTCATTATCGATTTTTGGATTGACATTTTTTTGAGTTTTTGAGATAAATTGTTATCTAGAGATCTCCTAACGAATCATAATAATTAATACTTCCACAATGAACTGTCTCAAGAGATGGCGCTATACGGGGGAAGACGATGAAATGGATGGTGACATTTTATAATTCAAATTAAAAAAACAAAATTACCCAATTGACTTGGCTAATGAAAAGCGAAACAAAATAAAAAAGAGTCAATGTCAATGGATTTTGTTATTTTTTCTATCTTTATTTCATCTTTTACTCGTTCCCAAAGTCGAGAGGAAGCTATTTTTATAAAAGTTCAAAGAATTAAAAGCGACAATAAGTAAATGGTTTCCAAGTATATAAGTACTCGTAGCTTAATTTTAGATTTAGAACATTATGTAGCAAAATATTGCGCAATATAGTAATTAATTATAAATGTTTCGTTTTTGATCTCATTACGCCTGAACCACCTGAGTCATTTGTCTGCGGTATTTTTTCAAAATAATTTTATATTTGGAATAACGACCACATAAGTGTTAAAAGAAAAGAGAAACGTATTATATCAATCGAATTTAAACCCAATGATGTTTAAACCAAACGGTTAAACTCGATTAATATTTAATAAAAAAATCTAGCGATCGACCTTCCCCCAAAAAATTTTTATTAACTTAAAAAATTGTGTGCCTCAATTTCCGTTCATTTGTCACGGCATCGATTAAATGTTAAATATTTTCCCAAATACTAAAAATACATCATATAATTTCCTGGAAACTAATATTCAAAATGTTTATTTAAATCGGCTCCCCACATAAAATTGAACAATTCCAACCAGAAAATTTGTTTATTTAAAATTAACAAAGAAAGAAAAAAAAATCGAATCGTCTATCGACTAAACACGACATTGAAAAAAAAATTATTGATGTGAAAAATCTATTTTTCTATCTCTTAATTTCGATTAATTTCAGGAGATTTCAGTAATAATAAATTATAATAAAAAAAAATTTGTTTTAATGAAGTAGTAAAATTATATTTAGTCAAATGTTAATTGCACATTAAATTAAACACCGAGTGTTTTGTTTGAAAAGAGTGGAAAATTATATTTTAGCAGGAAAATAAGAAAAAAAAACACGATTCACAGTAGTTTGTACAGCCGTGATTATGATCGCACCTAAATTTAAGGCAACTGCACCAGCAGGTATTATCACACTGTAAAACTTTTATTGTCGTTTTTTGGAATGATCAGTATATTCGTACTAAACGACTTAATATTTAGCTGTAAGTTTGCATGGCTTTTACATTGAACTACAAACTGTTTTAATAAAAATTTGAATTTATTTACTATTAAAGTGTTTTTATTTATGTTTAACCATCCACCCAACAAGTGTCTGCGTATTTTATCTATTCTCTGCAATCTAACCTTCCCAATACTCAATACTAACTCCTTATGATTACAATCAATTACATAAATTTGTTTGCAATTTATTATTGTTAGGTGAATTTATAGTAAAAAACTAAACAGTTGGCATACATCCAATTTAACGTTAACATCTGTAAGTTTCTCTTTGGTAATCCGTTTCGGATTTTAAATAATTAATTTCAAAATTAATAAATTTAATAAAACTACTAAAGGTGATATAATTAATTCATCATTTAATTATAAATTAGCGGATTTTGTCTAAATTACAACTTTCCCTGTTTTTACTCAAATAATTCAGTTTTCTCTACTTTAGATCTTTTTCCTGTCTTTTTCCGTTTATTTGTGGACTTATCTGAATTTTTTCAATTTTTCCCAGATTATCGGGGCTTTTTCTGATTTTTTTTCAGACTTCTTCTCAACTTGTTCCCAGTGTTTTCTTCTTATACTTCTTCATCACAGCTTTTTCTACTTTATCTCATATTTTCAGGCCTTTTAACGTTCAAAATTTCGGAAAAATTGGAGAAAAAGTCGTGGAAAAGTTGAAAAAATATACAAATTCGAAAAATTTAGAAAAACGAATGAATAAATTCGAAAAATCTCGAAAATGATGGAAAATTCAAGAAAATGTCGAGACGCAAGGAGAAAAAAATCGGAAAAATTCTACAAAGTCGGTAAACGATCGTAGAAAGATATGAAAGTCTAGAGAGGGTTGGCAGCGGTGGGAACAGTCTGTAAACCAGTAGCGTGCAGTCTAATGCGCAGAAAGCACATAGCACACCTGAAATATCAACAAATTTTTATAAACTTTAAATGAAATTCGAAATTATCTATCCCAATAATTAACCGTCATTGAAATTTAAAATTGTCTGAAAACAGTTTTAAGAAACTTCCATAAGTTTATTCAAAGCTTTTAATTAAAATATTATTTTATTCATCTGTTTTATCACCCGATAAATTAATTCAAATAAAATTGAAAGCTTTCATTAAAAAGCTTTGTGAAAAATTAAAATGTCTACAAAACCTTTAAATGAATTAAATTGGGTTGAAGGCAAATTATCATGAAGGTATTCATTGTCCTTGTTTACCCATGAAAAATTCATCTAGAGCCCTGAAATTTTCAATAAATTATATGCTTTCCATGAGCTTAAAGCTTTCTTCGAGCTTACAATGGGTTGAGAAAGCTTTTACTAAAAATTCCATTTTTTATCTAAATTTAATGAATCGAATAAATATTAGATTCCAAAATATATAAAATTAAATTGTAATTTTAAGCTTTCAATGTCCATTCGAGATTATTAAAGCTTGATATTAGAAAAAGCTGGAATCTCGTTAAAGGCCCATTATCTGGATAGAAAACAGATTTTTACACGTTAAAAGGTTGAAACTTAGAGCTTTCGCGGCGCTTTTTATATTGGATAAGCTTTCTGCGAAAACTCCATATTTCATTTAAATTGATTGAATTGAATAAAAATTCGATAACAAATTATATAAAACGACATTTTAATTAAAAGCTTTCGAGATTTTTTCTGGGAAAATTTGAAATTACGTAGAATTACCGTTATTTGGATAGAAAATAGATTTTAAAACCTAAAAAGCTCGGAAAATAAAACTTTGGGAGCTTTTAAGTTTGTGCAGAGCTTTTGGACGAAAAGTTTATTTTTGATATTTTTGTATTTTTCCGCAATTAATTTAGAAATTTCCTCTGACGGAAATTATCGGGAAATCTGGATCAAATGTCGCGATGTCCGATATTCAAATTTCCCAGTGCGAGCCTTTACGAATTCTTGATTTTTCTTAGATAAATTTCCACTTTTCCCAAAAATTTCATTTTTGTATTTTTACCTAATTTTCAAAGCATCTTTCTGCGTTTCTACATTTTTGTACGGCCAAAGAGCATATGAATTAGACCTCCCTTACTTATTTCATTTATTAGCAATATCTTTTAAGACAAATAACACATAAATTTTCTATCCAATTTTTGTAAAATTGACTTGAAATTGACAGTGATTTTCATATAAATTTTCTACGTACTCATTATATGACAAATGTAACAATTTTCAACTGAATTAGATATTATTCGCAAAACGGTGTGGCATTAACCGTGACCCAAATCTCTATTTTATTTTATCTAATAACGATCATTATAAATTTATTGTTAATTTATTTATTTGATCATTCTTTTAATTTGATATTGTTTAATTTAATTCAAAATATTGTACTAGAACTAGTTAATAAAATTTAATTATATATTTTAGTTTTCTATTATTAAATCAGTAAATTGCATGTGCCTATTTTTTAATAGGCATACAAATTTGAATTGTTATGGATGCTCATTACGGAGTACTTGACGAACATTTTTATTTTACCAAAATGATGTAATTTGAAATTTTTGAAGGAAATAATTTTAATGATTTTTTTAATGAGATGAAAAAAAATATATTTAATTTTCTAAACCCTGACATGTGTTTCAAAGTTTGATTATATATTTCATATAATTTTATCTCATATCACATCATTCTTAAATGATTTACTGGTCCGGTCCGGTCTATTAATAGAAAAAATCTATAAACATTTTACCGGACCATCCCATTCAGAAGCGATAATAAAATGTTTACGTTTTTAAAAACGTCGGGCGTAAATGGGCGTTCTGTTTGATATACGGAAAAAAAATGCCAATGGATTAATTATAATTTCCAACCAAATCTCAATTTTGATAATGAAGGAAATTTAAATGGAAATGTCCCGAACACTGTATAATTTTGGGGGCTCAACCGTACAGAATGATTGCTTTCGCAATGAATTCATATAATATAAAACTTTGTGGCGTTATGAATGCAATCCATGCGTTACATATAAAACTATTAAAACAATTAATTTAAATTTATTAATAAAGCAAATCCGATTATAATACAGACAATTTACTAAATTTAACCAAACTAATTTTAATTAAATTCGTATTCGGAAAAAAAAACATTTATATTAACTTAATTTACATAAAGATTTTTAGGAAATTAAAGATCGCCCACATAAACTACCGTAAATACCAAAAACACCTCAAGTATAATTTTGGGCCAACTGAATTAATTTTAACAAATTGTTGATCGTACTTCAGGTCTTCTTCTAATTTACGGCGATACCGCTAAATAATAAAATCTATGAATTTGGTTATTTTATTTATTTGTTTATTTTCTGTTATATTCAAAATTTATTTTTCATAATCAGGAAAAAAAAATTGAAAGATTTCGAAAGAATCGACCAAATCGAAATGAATTCTGTAGACGGTCGTCTTTTTGGATTCATGTAAAATGAAAAATAATTTACGGAAAATTAAAAGAAATCAACCGTTTCTCTGTTTCCCAGAAACATATGGTATGGAAATTCTTTCCGAAAAAAAAATTCTAAGGGGTCCCGGTAAAGTTAAATTTTCAAAATTTGAAATCTTTAACGAAATTCATATTCAAATGGACTTAAGATACTGCCCCTTGTCAATTCTAACCCAAAATCATCAATCAATTTAATTTTATTTTCGTTTCGGGGACTCCGTATAATCGGTATAATCATTTAGATATTTTTAAATGTTTTATTTGTTTTGTTCATTTACTTATATTTTTTAAAAATAGTTTTGCATCATTTTCGAATATATTAAAAAAAAACTAAATGTTAAACAGGAAAGACAATTACTTGTCAATTGGTGTATTTAGATTTATAGAGCGAAAAATTGTACAGCCGATAAAAAAAGAAACTATTGTCTCATCTCTGGTAGATATTTAGTAGATAATATTGGTACAGTGGCGTGCACACCTTCTCGAATCCCTCGGGATAACACTTTAAAATTTGTATATAGTTATATTATTCCGATGATCTTTAAAATTATTCCAAATATTTTCGAAATTTATAAAATAATCCAATGACTTGTCCTAGCACTACCAAACTTTTTCTCTGCTACGCCAATCTGCTACGCCTCATAACATATGTCTAGATAAGTTATTCGGTTCTGTAGAATTTTGCCATTATAGTTTTTAACTGTGGAGTGCAGATCTATCCGCAGAATGTCTTTTGTTAAAACAGTCAGAAGCAACACAAAATCTGTAAAAAGGGTAGGAATTTAGACGTATAACTAGTCCCTACTCCTCTACTTTTCCCGATTTTCAATAATTAATTTCAATTTTCCTAGAAATTGCCTTAGCTCCATTTTTCTCGTATTTTTACCGAAATTCTACTGAAATTCTCCCAATTCTAATTTTCCCCTGACATTTCCCGCATCTTGCCGATATTTAGCCGAATTTTTCCCTTCTTTTCATAATATCGACTTCTTCCTATCTTTAATATGTATTCTCAACGTTCCTGTTCCTAGATAATTCCTGATGGCTTTTCGGACATTTCCAACTTTGTCGATATTTTCATAAAGTTCTTCTGATTTTCTAATATTTTCCTGGGGCTGTTAGATTCTTCCCGAGTTTAGCGAATTTTTTATTACCTTTCCGATTTTTAAGTCGCTTTTTTTGACTTAATCTTAACTTATCTCGACATTTAATTGTATTCTCTAAATATCGTTCAATTAATTCCTACTGTCCTTCCTATTTGCTTTCAATGAGTTTTCATGATTTTTGGTTGGAAAACATGGTTTTTCCTTGGAAAATTTGAAATTGGGTGAAAGCACCGATATCTGGATAGAAAATAGATTTTAAAATGTAAAAAATTTAGTCCGAAACTTTAAGCTTTCTTTGAGGTTACAGTGGATTGAGAAAGTTTTTAGAGACAATTTCATATTTTACATCAATTTAATGAATCGAATAAAAATTGGACTCCAAATTATATAAAACGACTAAGCTTTAATTTTAAGCTTTCAAAGAGCTTTCGAGATTTTTGAAATTTTTAAAGATTTATTTTGGAATAAATTAAAATTTCGTTAAAGGACCGTAATCTTAATAGAAAACAAATTTTTATACGTAAAAACTTAAGTTTGGAACTTACGAGCTTTCGATGCGCTTTTAAAAGTGTTGACAATACTTCTGCGAAAATTCCATATTTAATTTAAATTTAATGAATCGGATAGAAATTCGATTCCGAATTATATAAAACGACATTTTAATTTTAATCTTTCAATGAGCTTTAGAGATTTTTTAAGCTCTTTTAATTAAAAATCTAAAATTTTATTAATAGATCGTTTTTTGGGTAGAAAACAGATTTTAAAATGAAAAAATATGATTCGGAAAATAAAGCTTTCTGGGAGCTTTTATGTTTTTGCAAAGCTTTTGTACGAAAAGTATAGTTTTGATATTTTTGTATTTTTCCCCAAATAGTTCATAAACTTTCTGCATCATTACATTTTTTTCGATTCGTAGAAAATTATCGGGAAACCCGGGTCAAATGTCGCGACGTCCGATATTCCAATTTCTCGGTGCGAGCCTTTACAAATTTTTAAATTTTCTTCAATAAATTTTAACTTTTCGGAAATATTTTTGTGTTTTTACAAACTATCAAAGCAACTTTCTGCATTTTTACATTTTTTCCGGCAGAAGAAAATATTTTCTAGTAATAGCAGTGAATAAAGCATTCTCTTGAATAAAACAAACGCATATGATAACGGGTCATAAAATTCTGCATACCTTACGGAGATGTTGACCGCACGCCACTGTATTGGTATTAAGTATAACTACGAATAGCATAAAAATTTAATCAATAATTTAACTACCGTTACTGTGGCCGCACATCAGAAGGTGTGTTTCTGATTGAGGTGTGCGAGCAGAACAATACGAGGTATACGGTATATATGGCATGAAATTATTGTTCTGATATTCAACTGAGTTCCATTAAATTATTTAAATAAATTATGTTCGACCCAGGATTGATAGAAAAATACCTGCATTCAATTCCCATTGCTTACTTGATCTGACTTACCAACCTGATGAAATTTAAATTACAAGTCACGGCACGGCAAGTATAATTCGAAATAACGAAATTTCCATTTCTACTCCGATGCACAGTGGCCTGAAATAATGAAAATTAAAGAATTAAAGACTTTTCTAAGTGACGTCACACCATACATATTCAATTATTCCTGATCTTTAGAAGAATTTTCTGTAAAATATGTTTTAAATGTCATCAATATCAAATATACAAGTAATACATATCCTATCCGTAACTATGCAATTATAAGATAATTTAACCCTAATAGGTCCACATTGGCCTACATTGGCCAATATTTTTAGGATATTTAAGCAAATCTGGCCGAGATTTCCTCTGTCTGATACGTTGAGATTGATCTTTCATTATGATTTCACATTGTTTCTGGAGACGATTCGACAGCCAGTGCATCTGCAGAAATTAAATTGATGCAATACGACCCTATCGATAATTCTATCGAAATAAACGACTTTGCATGCTTAGAATTAAGTCTTTTGGATTTCTATGTCACTGCTTAAGCAAAATGAGGGAAATTCATGGTTCTATATCTGCATTGGTTGGATTTCGGTAGCCGAAATGTCCCAAAAAAAGGGAAAATCCCGGTTCAGCATTGTCATCGCAAGAAACAGCCGCATTAAATGAAAGCAATGCTGCTGATAGTAAATTTCAAAGAGAAGAAGAACGAAAACATTGCCTTTTATTTTATTTAATAAATTTTTTAATTAAATTTTGTACTTTTAACAATTTTAATTTTAGCTAATTAATTTCAATGATTTTTCTAGAATATTTTTATTCTTAAACTCAAAAATTAATATCTAGCATTACAATGCAAGTGGAATTGAATGATTTGGTGAGAGATCTGGAACTTACCAAACAAAGGCTGCTTAAGTAGCAAATTAGTAAAGTTATCTTTGAAAATGTACCAAATGTAAAATCATTTTGGAAACAGATTGATTAGATCTTATCTTGATAACTACTAAGTCGGATAAAATTAAATTTAGTTTAAGTATTTCAAACCACAATTTTTATAACAACTTCTCCTAGCGGAAACAATATTTGTAAAGGCATAACTTGTAAAACATACTTTCCGACAACATGTCGCCAACAATTATTGGGCACATTTCCTGGCGACAAAACCAAAATGTTGTCAACTTATTTCTATTATTGGTACATGGGCATGGGACAGAGACCTCGGTTTCGTCTATAAGTGGGTAGAATATTTTATAAATCCGTCTCAAGTATTTGTTACCGAAGACTTGAATTCGGACAGTGGCGTGCAGTCTAATGGGCAGAAGGCGCAGATCACACCTAAAATATCAGCAAAATCGTAACCAATGTTTATTGCTGCAAATTGCTAACTCAAATTATTTTATTTAATAACATTGAATTATTCTACTAATTTTTTTATCTAAAAAAGTCCCGAAATCTGGCCTATGATCCACCTATCTGGGGATTTTTCCGATCAGTGAAAGATATGTGGTACTTGAAGTCTTGTTTTCTAGGATCTATACTCTCTATAGACGTGGAGGTATCGTATCGGATAAGGGTTTATACGCTTTGAAATTTAGTTTCCATCCTAATAATTTCAAATCAGTGAAATTGAAGATTTTTTGAAAAAGCTTTAAGAAAATTCCAAAAGCTCATTGAAAGCATTTAATTAAAATATTATTTTAGGCTGTATGGAGTACAATTTCTCTCCCAATAATTAAACATAAATAAAATCTGAAATTTTCGTTAAAAAGCTCTGTGGACAAATAAAATCTCTTCAAACGCTTTATTGAATTGAATTGAATTGAAGGCAAATTATCATGAAGGCATTCATTTTCCTTGTTTGCCCTTTTTTGAAAAATTCATCTATCGGCCTGTAATAAATATATGCTCTAAATGAGCTTTCGAGGTTTTGAGCATTTTATATTGGGAAAAATTTGAAATTTCGTGAAAAGACCGATATTTGGATAGAAAATAGATTTTAAGATGTTAAAAATTAAGTTCGAAACTTAAAGCTTCCCTTGAGCTTACAATGTATTGAGAAAGTTTTTAGCGAAAACTTCATATTTAACTAAATTTTATGAAGGGATTCAAAATTAGGTTCCAAATTATATAAAATGACATTATAATTTTAAGCTTTCAACGAGCTTTCGAGATTTTTAAAGCTTTGCTTTGAAAAAACATGAAATTTCGTTAAAGGGCCATTATCTGGATAGAAATAGATTTATAAACGAAGATTTATAAAAATTAAAAATTAAGTTCGAAACTTAGAGCTTTTAATAGTTTAGATAAGCTTTCTGCGAAAATTCCACATTTCATTTAAATTTAATGAATCGGATAAAAATACGATTCTAAGTAATATAAAATGACATTTTAATTTTAAGCTTTCCATGAGCTTTCGAGATTTTTGTAGCTTTTTTTGGAAAAAATTGAAATTTCGTTAAAGTATTGTTGTATGGATAAAAAATAGATTTTGGAACGTAAATATAAGGTTCGGAAAATTAAGCTGGGAGCTATTAATTAACTATTAAAGTAAATTAAATCAACTAATTTTTTAGATTTGAAGAAAATTGTCGGGAAATCCCGATCAAATGTCGCGATATCCGATATTCAAATTTCTCGGAATTTACATTACAAATAAATTTACGAATTTTTAATCTTTCTTATATAAATTTCCACTTTTCCGAAATATTTAATTCTTGCATTTTTACCAAACTGTGAAAGCAACTTCAAGCGTTTTTACATTTTTGCTACCACCACCTAGTGGAGATATTTACCGCGTGCCACTGAATTCGGGACTCAATAAAGCTCGTTACTTTCCAAGTTTCACAAATTTTTAGAATCATGCAACATATCGAAGTATGAAAATTTAATAGAATATGGTACAGCGACCTAGGGTGGTGCAAAGCGGTATTTGATGTATTTTGATTTTATGGGCGGAACAGCTACGAATAAATGATTTTTAATTCAGTGCGGTCAGTGGCGAGTGAAATTTTATTTAGAACTATTATAGTAGTGGCTCATATAAATTTAAATATTAACAGAAGGCTATTAATACGATACGTCAATTTAAGGTGTATCAGTAGAAATTTATAGGATTTCCAATGAACAATGGTAATTTTAATATTATTTATGGAGTCTATAATATAGAAAAGTACTTATGCACTTATAGGTATTCCTATTCGTCTAAATAAATTTATTTAAAATTACCCACATGGAAAATTGATGGAGAAAAGCTTTGATGATTGTCAAGGTTACCATTTTAACCGTAAATTTTTCAATAATAAATTCATAAATCATAACATTTTCCGCCTCCAAAAAAACCGATAAAATTCAACCATGAATATATTTTTACATAAATATTTTCATTCCTATGTTCTACTCAAGGACACAAGAATGTTGTTTTTTACGGTACTCACAGAACACCTACTCCTTTTCTTATTTCATTTTCGGTTAATGTCTCGACAATGATTTTTAACGATTAATTTTATCAGATGATGTGATGAATGATTTTAATGAACCACCCTACAACTAATCTAATCTCTAAATATTTTTGTAAAATTTATTTATTTGTAAATATTTTTATTTTCCAGAAATTTGGACGCCCAATTCAAAAAAATCCTCATCAAACATCACATCAATAAATCAATCAAGTAACGAACCACTCCAACCGCCACCACCACCTGTTTGGACGCCAACAAGTACCGAACCGTCACCGACCTTTGATCGGAAAGGATATAAGCCAGTGAAATTTGAGTCGCCCACATTAAATCGAAAAGTTTACTCCCAACAGGTAAGATTGGAGTTTTCTTTAAACCATCAATGTTAAAATGAAATTATTTTTTTAAGTCTTCAACGG
The DNA here is from genome assembly GCA_027564815.1 of Symmerus nobilis. Classification (NCBI taxonomy): domain Eukaryota; kingdom Metazoa; phylum Arthropoda; class Insecta; order Diptera; family Mycetophilidae; genus Symmerus; species Symmerus nobilis. The sequence goes on along the minus strand of JANTOP010014951.1, from coordinate 2,628 downwards.
ATCCGCAACCACCGTGGTCTTATTCAAGTGGCAGTACACCGAATCTAAATACCAGTAAACCGGTAACACCAAACACACCGTCAACTCCCACCCGTTCTGACTATCAATTATTTCGAAGCGCATCTACAAATTTAGATACAAATCAACGGAAAGCTGTGAATTTTACACGTTCAAATAATGCCCGTAAATTAATATTGATCATACAATTAATTAATTAATTAATGAAGAATTATTTTTGTAGTATATTCAAATCAAAATCGATCATACGATCAAATGTTGATCGATCAGGAACGTATGTCCCGACAAATTAGTGATTTATCTCGACAGAAAATTACAGATATTGGACCGACGACCAAAGACGGAATGCCAATCGTGTTGAGATCGGTAAATTATTAAATTATTTAAATTATTTAAATTAATCCATTTATGTCGTCGGTTTCCTTGCAGGAAGTTGATGAAAATAACCAACATAAATGGTATAAAAAAATGTATAATACTCTACATAAAGTTCGAGATGATGGTAAGTTAAGTCGCTTATCACTCCAATTAATTAATTAATTTTCATGATTTAATTTTAATTTCTCTGTATATAATTACAAATTGTTTTCCTTTTATTGATTAATTTAATTATAAATATTAAAATTATTAAATTTTGATTTTTAGCGGACTTTATCTCACATAATTTGTATTATTCATGAAATAAATGTATATCTTATGAGCTACCTCGAATCGGATAATATTGATAAAATAGACAATTAAATTTCGCTTCGAGATGAAAATCGGATAAAAACACGTATTTTTGGAAAAACTATTAAGATCGAATAAAAAAAATTGTAATACCCTAAAAAGTCATGTTCCAACTGTAGATACTCGGCAGTGAGCCAGCTTTTTCGTCCAAAAAATTAGGGCATTTTCCTTTCATTTTAAATTTGGCAGATTAGGCATAACTGAACAAATTCGAGAGTTTTTATATTTCTAAAGTATAGGTGTATTCCGCAATGGGGAAATAAATGGAAAAATACGTGGGAAAAGTCAGAACAAACCTGTAAAGCTGTAAAGAAAGTCTGGCCACTAAACATTAAAAAATAGGGAAATCAGAAAATATCGCGTCGCGTCGTTGTGGAGAAATCAAAAAATTTCGGGAAAGAAAATTTTTCAAATTCATATCAATATTCGATAAATATACAAAAAGTTGGGTATAGCCAGGGAAAATTTAAGAGAAAGATATCGGCAAAAGTCAGGTGAAAAGCCAGGAAAAAATTGAACCCCAAAGTGAAGAAAAATAGAAATAAGACGGAAAAAAATTCGCAAATATGTAGACTTTTTCTATTTTTTCAGTTTGATTGAATTTTTTCCACTTCTTGACTTGTCCAAAGTTTCATTTTAATGACTTTCCCAATCTCTTTCCAAGCGAATATTCCATAAATTACGACTTTATCTGATTTAAAGCTTTCACGTAATTTCTCCTTTTTCAAAACTTTTTCTAATTTTTCGGACTTTTTCCGAATTTATTATTTTTTCCCCAACTATGTCTACCTTTTGATGATCTCTTCTTACTGCTTATTGGTTTTCCCGAACTTCACCCGACCCTTCCCAAATAACAGAGGCTATTGCCTTGAGTGGTATTTTTAATAATTGTAAAAGCGTACTTCAACCATTCGAATTTTTAGAGTTACGATAGGTCCCGAACTGTTACAGAAACTCAATTCATCCTGAATAAATCTTTGTATAAATTCTCTACTTTAAAATCTTAACTATCTGAAGCGATCTCTGGGCAGGTCACTGGTACTAAGTGTTGATTGGAATATTAAAGTATGACATGAAAGCATGACGTCTTTACAGTTTAGCCCAACTCCTGACGCCCAAGTTCCTTATCCTCTTAGCCGCTTTCAACGTTAGAAAGGAACGGAGTAACCCGACATAATAGAACTTAAGACCTAAATTGAAGACCTTCGTCTGCATTGATGCTGAATTTCTGAACTTTATCTAAATTTTTACCAAACATTTATCGACTTTCTCCGATAGACAACTCTGACTTTTCTCCATATTTTCGAATTTTCTTTTACTTTCGTCGTGATAATACCTGGAAAATTTGGAAACAGTCCACAAATGGCAATATAAGTTTAGGAAAGAATCGTGTTCGAGAAAGTTACCGTAAAATCAGTAGAACGGAGTAGTATGGAGAAGTCGAAAAAATCACGGAAATGTAGTGACGAATTCGTAAAAAAATATCAATTCTGTCGAATGAAATCCGCAAAATTAATTTTAAAAAAATCTGCAGTCGGAACCGTTGATGAAAAGTTTGAGATCCAGATAAAAGTCGCACGACTGACTCAGCCATTACTCTTTTCTAATTTTAAGTTATACAATTATTTCTACCTTTTACCGACATTTTCATGACCATTTTGATTCTAGCAATCCCAATTGCACAACGTTTTCTTAATAAACTTTTGAAATTAAAAGTTAGCGTAGCCATTATGGATATTATGGAAAATAATCAATTTTCGTAAGTTAAGGCGATGCCACATGAACGAACGAACGAACGATTTTGTTTTACGATTTACCTAATTTTACCGTAATAGAATAAAATTTTCACAATTAAAATTATAGGAAATTTAAAATATTGTT
>JANTOP010014940.1:0-14309 GCA_027564815.1 Symmerus nobilis | reverse complement strand
GTCTAGACCCTACTGTGTTTGAGGCCATGGCCTTGATTGCCGCTTGGCTGTCTACGTATAGAGTGATCCTGGAGTCAACGAGCTCTAAACTTTTCAGCAGCTCTGCCGCTTTCTTTATAGCAAGGATTTCGGCCTGGAAAATGCTGCAGCCATCCGGTAGTCTGTAGGACTCTTGGATTTGCAGTGTTTCTGAGTAAATCCCCGCAACATAACCTTGAAGTATTAGTGACTCCGCATCAGCATCATAAAATTTTTTTCGTGAGAAAAAAGCTTATTACGCCGAATAAGCGTAATTTGCGGGAACTTTTGATTTACTTCTTTAATTTAAAGAAATCTGCAGCTGAGGTGCGTCAATTGCTTGTAGAAGCATATGGTGAGGCTGCTTTAAGTGAGACAAGTTGTCGTGAGTGGTTTAAAATGTTTAAAAACGACGAATTTGATGTTGAAGATAAAGAACGCAGTGGAAGGCCAAAAGTGTCCTAGGAAGTATTATTGGAGGAAAGTATTATTGGGATTATTCATCCCAAATGCAAAAAAAACTCTTACTTACATTAGAAGTGACTCAACAAGCAATTTCACATCGTTTAAAGTCATTGGGAATGATTCAAAAACAAGGAAATTGGGTTCCATATGAACTAAAGCCGAGAAACGTTGAATACCGATTTTGTATGACTTAAATGCCGCTTGCCAGGCATAAAAAGGGGTTTTTGCATCGTATAGGCACTGGTGATGAAAAATAGATCAACTACGATAACCCGAAAAAGAGGAAATCATGGGGACCACCTGGCCATGCTTCAACATCGACAGCCAAACCGAATATTCATGGAAAAAAGCTTATACTGTGTATTTGGTGGGATCAGCTAGGTGTCGTGTATTGTGTCACAATTAATGAGATTGAGCCGAGCATTCAAGGAAAAACGTGCCCATTAATACTCCAGGCATGACAAAATTATTCTCCTATGTGATAGACACAGTAAAGTAAATAAATGAAATTTACTATATGCAACGTGTTGATTATACGTAAAGTGTTTCAAATTCGTAATTTATCACATACGTTTTTTATATATGTATAACAAATTCAACAAAAATTGACGTATTTTTCTTTCGATTGTAACAGTCAGAAACCACTGTAAATTCCCAGGCCTTACATCTGACTCGGGCTTTACATTAAAACCTGTCTACGAACTAACGGTGACATATCAAAAAAAGTTAACGAAAAGTCATCTATTGTGAATAACTGGATCTTATTCCAGTCATTTATTCAGTTAATTTGTTCACATATAGTTTGGCGCCATAACTATACAGAGTGTTGAAAAAACCCATCCTAATATTCGGATGAAATACACAAAATTCATAATCCCATCAAGCCTATTATAAGTGTATTAATTTCTTAAACTTTTGAACTATTTTTTAAAGTATTACTTTTTCCTACATTTCATCCCTTTTTTTTAGTCATCCTCCTTCACATTTTCATCACAAATTTATATATGGTTATGTCGGTCTCAAGATCTGTGGACAATATCTGTTAGGATTAACAATAACTTCGCATCGTATACTAATTTTTCTATTATACATAGTTGGTTCAGTACAAACATCTAGCTCATCGTCATCCTAATTAAATTTCCATGAAAATAACCGGCCAAAACCTAGTTTATAATTGCCTTTCGAATAATTGGCATCAAATAAACCAAACTCAATATATCCTCGTAATACACATAGCTCTTCTATTCATCTTCTCTATTGTCTGTTCTGATGAATATGATGGATTTTTTTTTATCCATCATATCAGTTGAATTGTCATTGCATTTCAATTTTCCCTGTTACTGGAAAACATTTCCTCACAGTTTTTCTCTTTACATATTTTTTTTTTTTATTTTCAATTTTCAACCAATTTCCTCTTTTTACTGTGTAAAATGGTTTCATTATTATTATTTTTTTTCTGTGAATTGATTTACAGGATTCATATCGGAAGAAGGTTTTTACACAATGACTTGGGGATGGGTTTGGAATACATTTGGGAGAAAAAAAATAATATGAGCGATACTAGAATATCCAGCAATCATTTAACTATCTAGTTGTGGGTATTCGGAGAAAACCCACTCTTATAAAGCCGTCACCATTTGAATGTAAATGAAAAAAAAAACGAATTCCATTAGAATGGGATGAGATATTGCTAGAAATGAATGAATGATTTGGATGGATGAATGGGATTGAAAACAGTAATGGAGATTTGTGAAATGAAATGTAGAATTGGCATAATATTTAATCTATCGCCAACGAAGAATTTTAAAAGTTGGATGGCTATGTTTCCAAAATAAATCTTTTTCTATCTATTTGTTACGTATTTTTATCCTATTATATAGAATAGATGGATATTTAGTACAGATTAAAAGATTTCTGTTATAGAATTTAAGTTCGTCTAATAAAAAATGTACTAACATATTTTAAAGCTTACTAAATACCTTACCACCCTGTTTTCTAATTAAGAGCTGAGTGTTACGCGCGAGCGGGAATTGAGTTTTTTATTTTTTATCATTTTTAATATTGAAATCTAAATTGTAAGTTGGAAAAATAATATATATTTTGCTGAAAAAATATTGGAATCGCATCAATAGATAAGTGCCCTCTTTTATTATAATGAATAGGATATTAAAATCTTCTCGATATTTTTTTTTATCATTAATATTGATTAGATTTTTGAATGTGTGTTCATTTATTATAATGAATCGTGATAAAAGGTCTTTTATTCATCTGATAAGAGCTATTGTACTGAACTCGATGCTAATAGGAAATCGGCAGAGAATATACGTTAAGTATTTACTTTTAAATTTAATGTTACATTAGTGATGCGCTTCAGAGACATATCGAGTAGAAATTAAAAACAAAAGCGATTTGGATTAAGGTTCGTTAGTCCTGAATTCAGGTAAAATCATTGATTTCATGCAGAATTTTGAATTAATTGTATGTATTTGCAATTGTCATATTTTTTTACTTGGATTTTTATATCCTTCTAGTAATTACCATCACTAAAAAATAGGTCATTTAGTACACTTCAAGAAAAGTATATAATTATAGATTAAATGTAAATAGGTACAATTTTACTGACAAAATGAGTGACACAAGAGAATAATGCCCATTAGTGGTAAGCGATTTTATATAAGTGATATGAAAATTCAAATAATCACAAATCTAGGAAATCGATTAAGCCGACAGCTCCTCCTTAACATACCGAACTACATTGCCACTATTTTAGTTGGCCAACCCTTATTGTACAGGTTTCCTATCATTATCAAATGATTTGCACGGGACCCATATAATTCGTATAGAAAATTGAAAAATGCCCTGAAAAATCGGCGACAGAAAAATTTGAAAATTTGAATTTTTATTTTTTTTATTTTTGTGTGAACGCCTCCAAGTATTTAGTATCAATCGATAGGTATTTCCATTCTCGATCCAACAATTAACTTACAAAATTCCCCTCCCCCACTCCGCTAGACACGATTTTCTGATAAATCCATTTTTAGTCCAAAAGGCATGAAGGGATTAATTTTTTCAATGTTTTCTTTTGTATTGTATTTGTTTCATTTTATATTGTAGAGCAACAATATACGAAACTTTCATAAAACAAAACTTTTTTGCCTCCGAACACAATTTTCGGCAATCTCCGATCAAAAGTCACAATGTCTCGTTTTCGAGAGTTTGGTGGGTACCGCACCCTTTTGTTGAAAAATCGACTTTTTTATTAAGAGGGCTAGCGAAAAAATTCTAACGGCAATCGATTGCTACTGCAGTAAATTTTCGGTTCATACTTTCTCTCCCGTACAAAATTCTCACATTTTTTCCGCCGCCGTGAAAGGGTTAACCAAACTACATATTGTACATGCTGTAGATCAATAGATGCGCAATCATGTAGCCAACAAATTTGTAATGCATTACTTTCCGATCCCACGCAACCGAAGCGAAATTTTTGTCTAAGTTAAATTTTTAGACATTCGACTGTATATGTTTGTACGGTGCACTTTTGTATATTGATTAATTTTGCCGAGAATGTTAAATTTGGGATATTTTTTCGACACCAGTCACCATCTACCATGCGTAATTCGCAAAAATATTTTTTTCGACCATCAGCGTCATCTACTGGTAAGCGACAGCATTTTTCCCAACTCCATTTCAATGACGCGAATCATCATCATCTATACCTTTAACTCCTCGTGGGAGAATAGGTGCCATATGGAAGTTTCTACGACTTATTACGATTATTTAACGATTGAGCCCAGGTAGTCAATCTAGCGCTCAACCGTATTTGTTGTTTGTTTATTTTGGTCATTTAATCCATTGCTGTTGACCAATTACATATTTAATAGCAATAGCAATGGATTGTGTATTGTTTCTGATGATAGCCCCAATACACAAGGAGTCTCTGTATAAGAATACTTATATTCATATACACGGGACCGTCAGCTTCACGTCACCATCCGATATGACGCAGTTTCAAGTTTGATCATTGTAACGATCACAAATTATTGAGATAATAATTATTTGTGATGTCGACACCTGGCATCGAACCTGCAACCTCCCTCTTCAAATGCGGGCGTTATACCCATTATGCCATGAAGAGGTCAATCATGCGAATAACTTTCCCATACACCACTTCGACGTCAGATGCCACTTAGTTTTTATTTGTGACAAAAAACTGATTTTTACCATCTATTGGCAGGCGATTTTTTTCTACATTTCTAGGTCCAGCTTGACCAACAAACCACTCCCCCATACATCACTTTAACATCGGACGCCATCTGATACCATTTTACCTGCTAGAAACAGATATTTCACTATACAGGGAAGGGAAGACCAAAAAAAAAAATGGTCAACTAGAGATTTAAAAACAATAAAATTTAAAATTTGTTTCGTTAAAATCGGATGATAATTCGATGAGTTATATTGAGAAGAGGTAAATCTAAATTACGTTTAGGTGTGGCACAACCCAAGTGGGGGCACATGAAAAATAGGATATATAATTTTCATTATTCAACATGGCAACCATTTTGCTTTTTATTTCGTCTTGATAGGTACACTCCTTCTCTGGTAAGCAGTACAATTACCACTTTGAAACCTCAACTTTGAGGATGGATTTCACCCCTGCAATTAGGGCAAGCGGAGGTGGCCACCGGAGGTACCTTACTTTTTAGTAAAATAGGCATCCGTACGGTGTTGAATACGTGGAGAATGATCATTTTCGTAATGATAAAGCCACTGAAATAGGTAAATCTGCAACTGAAATACAGTAGATTATACCGGAACCAATTCTGGGTATTTGCTTTTCAGGAATATAAGTAGAGAAATTTCTCATTCGCCCTCATACGGACAAATTTGTGAAGGTACTTACGAATTGCGATAGAGCACTGGTAAAGCATAATTTACACCCATCACTCTCTCGGCAAACACTGGCAGAGAATAGGATATCCAAGTACCAAGTGTAGAACTTAATGCCTGCGGGTTTTTTGTAAGGAAACGGTTGAATATTTTAGCTTCACATTTTTCTCATCTTTCGGGTAGATTGTGGATTCCCTCCAAAAAAAAAAAAACTATTCCGGTTTTGAGGCCAACCAGTTCTGAGGGCATGCGACATTGATGCAAGCAAGTAATAATCTGTTGGACCCAGGTGTATAAGGTGGATGGGTAAGATTTCCTAATTCTCACTGTGTGAGACGGTGCGTTGTCTTGAAGAAGAATAGCTTTGCCGTATCTTCTAGCCCATTCTGGTAATTTTTCGATCAATGTATGGTTCAAATTGATGAATTGTTTTTAGTGACTTGCCGTATTAAGTTTCAACAGGTTTTAAGAGCTCTCGGTATGCTATACCTCTTCGGTCCCACCAGATGCAGAGCATTACTTTCTTCCCGAAACGATTTGGCTTTTACATTGATGTTGATGGCTGGCTTGGACTAACTCATGAAGTTTTACGTTGGGGGGTCTCGTAGTATATTCACTTTTCGTTACTTGTCACAATTCAATGCAAAAAAGACTTTCTCTCGTACCGCATAAACTAAGTTTCACATGTGTTTTTGCGCCTCTCAATCTCTCTATCATTGAGTTCATGTGAGGTCCACTTCCGGCCTTCAAAATCTTTCCCATGGCCTTTAAAACGTTTGGCGATGGCTCTTTGTGTAACATTTAACTGCTCTGCTATCTTCTCTTGAGTTTGCGTGCTTTTCTCATCCAATAAAACCTCCAAGTCTACTTCTTCGAACTTCTTCGGTTGCCCTGGACGCTCTTTATATTTGACATCGAATTGACCACTGGTAAGACGTTTAAATCACATCTCACATGTAATAATGTGTGGAGCGAAGTCTATATATGTAGACTACATGGAAAAAACAAGGAATGTCACAAAATTTCGAAAATTAAGCTGAGATCGCCATTTAGTAGAAAATGTCTAGAATGTCTTTAAAATCGATTGTAATTTTTTTTGTGACATTCATTGTTTTTCCCTGTTGTCTTCATATGTTTTCACGAGCAACCGCCGGCTTTCAGATGCACTTTTCTTCTGATTAAAGTCCCAAAGAAATGGGTTCCGCATATGCTCCGTTATTGACTTAAAACTCGACATTTTTCACGCGTAATAGATGGGTTAACTTTTTGAGTCATTTTCACTTTCAACATTTCGATCCCTTTTTATAAAGCGATTTGTCAAGTCCCTTAAAATGAGCGTTCGTTTCCCATTCGAATTCTTCATTAAACCCAAATCTTTTGTTTAGGAATCATCTTGTCCGGTTTGGAAACAAATAATAATCACTGGGGGCCAAATCTGGATTTCATGGATTTTTGCCTTTGCAATTACGGATGTGTGAGGTGGTGCATTGCCCTGATAAAAATGAATAATTTTCTTCGCTAAATTATGTGGTTCTTGCTTGATTTCTTCATTTAATCGATTAATCGATCGGTCCAATACATCTGCATATTATGGACCACTTATAGTTTTCCTTTTTCCTCGCAGTCGTTGTACAATATTCCATATGCATCCTAAAAACAGTGGCTAAAACCGTTTCCGGTGATTGTTTCCGGCACCCACCTTTCTGTAATATTTTCATATGCAGATGTTCATGTTATATGTATCCTACCCGTTCTTTTGAGATATTTACCATGTCTTCTATTTCACTCAACTTCACTTTTCAATCTACGAGAACGTTATCGTTCATTGAACGATAATCCATGAAGCGAGAATTGAACAAGCGATCTACTGTAATTGCCAGTCGCGATCGCTACCCTTGAGCTACTCGGCTTCTTGAACATTATTTTACCTGTGCTGAATAAATGCCACTTGGAAAATTTCAAAGTCGATTTTCTCGAGAATATTAGAATTGGGTCGTAATGTTTTGGGAAATTCATATTTGAGCAAGGAACTCTACATAATATAAATATAAAAAATTAATAAATTCCGACTGCCATGTGGCCTTCTTATTAGACGAAAAAGAAGTCATATTAGGTGGGTAGCAGGATTCTTCTATTTCAGAAAGGAATTGATTTTGAAACATTTTTGTATTGTATTCTCAAACCTAACCTAAGTCAATCTCATATTTGAATACCAAATTATTTGAGTGGCACAGCATTCCTCGTCTGGGTGATTGAAAAATTTGATTTGAATAAAATTTGTATTGTGCCTATCCGGCCATATGCCATAAAATTGGTAACATTTGTTTGATTTACTCAATAAAATTTTATGATTTTTGTCGTTCTTCTTGATTTTTTTTTACTCCACTAAATATGAACATTAAATTTTTATGGTTGCGTTACGTGTAGAAGGATTTGTTTGTAAATACGATAAAAATTCTTTTTTTATCCAGAAACAACACCTGTTGTCTCTTATCGATTGATGAAATCTACTGTTCTTCAGTATCAGATAACTTTGTTTTAGTGAGAGTTAGGGGTCAACCTATACTTCGCTCGGAATATTTGTGACTTCTTCTATAATATAATTTTTGCATTAAGTTGGTATGGTACGTTTTTATTTCAAAAATTCATTTAATTAGTAAATATTTCTGTTAGATTTTAATTTAGTAATTCAGACCAACATTTTCTGACTTCTAACTAATTTGAGATTGTTAAATTAGAAATACAATAGAATTTCCGAAATCAAGTACAAAAATACAGTTCGGCGTTCAATACGTGTAATTGGTTCCACCCAAAGAGCATCTTAAATTCTACTGTTGGCAAGAAAATTCAAAATAAAAGAAAAGAAAATAATCCAATCGACTAACTCTTAAAACAATCTCTCGTTTTCATATATCACGTTTCTCAAACAACACAAACTGAACAAGTGAAATAATTTGTTAGGAGATTTAAAATTTATGTGCAAGACTCTACCTATATAACATATCTGCCAAGCTACAACTATAACAAATGATAAGTTTTGGAGGGGGGAGAGGTAAATTTTCTTTTAATAAAATAACAGATATCATTGCACATCCCATCTAATGTGCCCCAATACAGTATTTGCAATCCCTTTCCTTACAATACATTTGTTGTATTCACCCGCAATACTGCTGCACTAATAAAGTTTGCTGTTGCACCAGCAAATTTTAATTTGTTCGAATTATTAAAGCGAACACTTTTAAACACCGATAAAATATGACTCTATAGTACAAATCGGATTATTATTGCTATCGTGCATTTGGAGTATGTTATTTCGAATACGTTCCTCTACCCAATATTCGTGGTTGCACCTCCAACTTTAAAATCGTATCATTTTATCAAATCATTGCTTTGCTATATTATATATATTATATGTTGCGTGTAGATAATGTTTGGAACAGAATGAAAATGATTATGGAAGAAGAGCGGATAGAATTTCGCATCTTTCATTTTACTTGCGCTTTTTAATATATTTCGTATATAAGTCGGGTTAATTGTACAATACTTTGAACATATTTTAATTCGACAACAAAGACTTGGCTGACTTTTTGAAAGCTAAACAATTTTTAATAAAAGTGAGAAATTGTCACGAGGAAAATAGTTGAAATAAGTAATTTTTCCGGAATCTATTCAATAAGCATGAGCGTCGTAACTATACCGAAAGAAAAGTAAAGTTATTTCTGGTATATTACGCTTTAGTGCTTTAGATATGCATTATATTGTTTACCGCATCGTTGGTCGATGGTTTTTTTTTACCCCCGTAAAAAGTTGTAGGTGGAAACCCTTGTTTGTTTTCTATATTCATCCCTGAGGAAAAATGCGAATATTTCTTTGGCAGCCTTTGATTGTTGTTTGCTTTGTTGGTGCGATACGCCAGGTAATATGGGGAATGGTATAATAGTATAATACGAGGTGAAACATTGGTTGGATGTTTTTTATGCGGTTAATAGAATAGAATGAGTTTATGTAATGGAACGGTATGTCGCATTGGTTATGTTTTTATGGTTAGATTATGTGACATTTATATAGATTTCGCTTAGTTTTTTTTCCGGTTAATATTAACATTTTTTACTGCTACTCTGCGATTATTATTGTATAAATGTTACAAATGAAGTGGTTGAATTTTATTGTAGCGACCAAAAAATGTATGCAATTAGTTATGGGATATCAAAAAAATTATTTAGGTTATAAAAAATTTTACTAATGGTTAATAGGACATTTTACTGTAGTACGTATAGTAAGTAGATGACCGGGAATGGAGGGGATTAGGACTGAAACGAATAATGCCACATTATGTCTGTATGTAAAACTATTATGGTCTTTTGCATACAATTATGGACGCTTTAAGCCCATAAATAGGATATCTGCGTGATTATCTATCATAAACAGAATATCTGCTACTATTAATGATTTATTTTTATGGTCTTCTTGTGGTTTTCTCTAATTCTCATGTTAATTTTAATTAATTTTATTTTTATATGGGGGTATCAAATACCCCTATGTGTTAGGCGCTATGCACCCCTGGTCTAAATACTTCAACAGTTAATTAAATTCCTTGCCATTTTTATTCACCATATAAAAAACTTTAATTATTTATTTTTGGCTGTTTAAAAATTGTAATTTCCACAATTCTCTACAAGTTCACTCTAATGGGAGATTTCATATACTCATAAACAACAGTCGCCACAGGAAAGCCCTAACTCCCGACCAAGGAATTTTCCGTTTACTATATAGGTAAGCCCCTAGAGATGACGCTAAGATGGATAGTAAATTAAAGCAAAAGGCGATATGAATAACATTGGAAAGTCAGATTTAAAAGTTGGTTTGAAATAAGGATGGACAAATTAAAAATTATGAACTATGTATAAGAAATTAATTTTAATATACAATAGAATACCTTTAAATATTAAGTATATTTAATCCTGTAATTATAAATTATTAGATAAAAGATAAAAATCTAGTCCTAATCTCCAACCCAACCCAAGCAAGAAATCAATCACCTATGGGAAATGTTCAAATTTTAAAGCGAGAATTAAAATCAAATTAATTGTAAATGATAAGATGAATAATTAAATTTGGAGGAAGGGGAGCCGGGAAAAAGTATAAGTAAAAAGGAAATAGATACAATGAAAAAGGATTACAAATGGAACTATAGAAAAGATCGGTATTGTTAAAACATAGAAGATTAAATAAAAGTAATGGAATTTGATTTTCACTGAAAACGGAAAAGATTAACGATTGGAGAAATAGGAAGTCGTCAGAGGTGGGGTCGGGAGATTGATCGGGATATTAAACCGTCGGGCCGCTATCAAAATTTGGTGACGAATCGGAAGTCGGATAAGAAGTTCTTATGCGACAAAACTACTGATTAATACTCATTAGTTGGCAAAGGGAAGAAACGGTAACTTTTTTGAAGGAAACATTTGGTCGAACAATGCGAACATGAGATTCATTTGAGATCATGTTACATTCATTTGGAATAACCATACACTCGTTATTGCGGCTCATCTTGCTCTAGGCCTGCGAATTTATGAGAGAATAATTAATATTAAACCATAACATATACGTAAATTATCTATCGACAAAAGCTCCAGAATAAAAATTTCCCAAAAATTTGCAACAGTGCAAAAGCTTCATATATATAATTGTATATGTTTCGCAAGCAAGAAAGCTTCGTTGGTAATCACTGATATAAAGGTTGCCAAATCGTTGACAGGTTTGTTGTAATTTGAGTTGTTATGTAGATAGTTTTTCTTGTGCAGCGTTCTAATCTTGGATCTCGAAAGAAATAATTAAAAACGAATTTTTTGCATTTGGCCATTTTTTTGTGTTATTGTCATTGTTTTAATAAGATATTCAAGAATAATTGAGTAGGTAAGTAAAGTACGATGCAATTAAAACTTTGTAGATACGATTTTAGATGCTTTCACATTTTTTAGGTTAAAAATTCATCATGCCTCGTGGAAAGTAACTCTCAATTGAGGAGCGTGCTCAAATGTACGCATATAGAAAAGTTGGTTGGTCATGCCACCACATATCAGCTATAGAAAAATATGTGAGATTTCCAAAAAATTATGGTCCGAAAAAAAGATCAGGCCGAATATCGATGTTAACTAAAAGCGACAAACGTCACAATATCAATCTCGTTGCAGATAGAACCAAAGGCGCAAGTGCTATTAAGGCTGAATTGTAACTACCAGTGACTATCAGACGTGTTAGACAAATATTACGTGCTTCGGAACATTTGCAGTACACATACAGATCACGAAGACCAGAACTCAGCAAAGCCCATAAGGAGGCAACTTTGGCATTTGCCTATACATACATGATGCGAACCAATGAATTGGCAAACAATCATTTATTCTGACGAGAAAAAAATTTAATTTAGATGGTCCCGATGGGGCTCAAGGACATTGGCATTACAGGCTTTTCCTTATACTGAAACAACTCCCATCGCTTTATGTCGGTCAGACTAGACTCAAGAAAGTATGGTAATTTATTAGAAGACGTTCTATTAACTTTCATGGATTACATATGAGGTGCACTCGTTTTAACAGAATAACGCTCCTATACATATTTCAAAATTCACAAAAAGTTGGCTTTAGGACAAAAATGTACCAGTTTTGGAATCGGGCCATCGAAAAGTCCCAACCTAAACCCAATCGAGAATTTGTGGGGAATATTATCACGAAATGTTTACGCCGGCGCCAGGCAGTTTTTAAATTTAGCTGAGCTGAGAGATGAAATAGTTCGCTGCTGGGCTGATATACCCACAAATTCTTAAAAATTTTATAGATTCGATACCAAATCGAATACTTTACTAAATATAGCTTTACTAAAAGGCGACTTCATGTGCTATTAAACTTTAGTAACATTTTAACTTTTTTAATTGTTGGTTTGAACTCGAATCGTCAAAACTAATTTCCTAAATCATCAAATAATAATAGGGTATATCTCAGAGAAACAATGGTCGGACAATTCTAAACTACGATTTTTCCGAAAAATTTCTAAGGAAATGCTAATTTTAAATCCTTGTTATTGTTCATGCCGGAGGTGAGAATGGTTTCGTAAGAAATGCCCAACTAACTTTTAAATCAGGTATGTTTTTATACTTATTATATTACCTCTTCATTGGCATAATGAGTATGGCGCCCGCCTTTGAAGAGGGAGGTTACAGGCTCGAAGCCAGGTGTCGACCACAAAAAAATTATTATCTCAATAATTTGTGATCGTTACAATTATCGAACTTGAATCTACCGCATCATATCGGATGGCGACGTAAAGCTGGCGGTTCCGTGTATAAGAATTATTAGTATTCTTATACAGAGACTCCTTGTGTATTGGGGGTATCATCAGGAACAATACACAATCCATTGCTATTAATTATGTAATTGGTCAACAGCAATGGATTAAATGATCAAAATAAAGAAACAACAAATACGGTTGAGCGCTAGTTTGACTACCTAGCCTCAATCGTTAATAATAGTAACAAGTCACAGAAACTTCCATATGGAAGCAACTATGCTCCCTCGAGGAGTAAAAGGTATGGATGATGATGATGAAGTTTTTATATTATTTCTTATTGTGGAAATCTAATAAAATCTAGTAAAATATATCATTGAATTAGGTTCAGAAGAAAGTCCAAATGATTACCACGATGATATGTAGGAAAATAGGGCGCCAAATATGTCATCGCGCAATGATAAAATTTTCCCATGGGCATAACAAATAACCACATTGCCTTATCCGCAGCTATGCCAAATAACCACATTGCTTTTTCACTACGTAGAAAATTGATGATATTTTGAAATCTGATGGACATGACATATTGCATTTACTACCTTATCACCCAGATTTAAACCCCAATGACATAATGTGGGCTACTGTCAAACGCGGCATTGCATCAAGTAATGTCAGCTTAAATCTGGATGATGTAAAAAAAAACTAGCAATTGAAGAGTTTGAGAAAATCACAGCAGATGATTGGAGGAAGAGATATAATCATGTTATCGAAATAGAAAAAAAACCTTCCGAGGTAGATTTTTGCATTCGATAATATAACTCAAAATGTCAGCATGATATTCTCAACCGGTGATAGTTCTACCTCAAACTATCCAGTTCGATTCAGATAATGACAATTCAGATCATCTTGATTATGAAGATGATGATATGGAATAGATCGTTAAACTGTTTGGATAAATCTTTTCAACTTTAATCGGTCCACACAAAATAATTATGAAAAGATTGATTCTTTTAAGGTTTCCGCAATTGTGTACATCAAACGTTTTATGAAAGCCATATAAAAATTTTTTTTTTGAGTGTAGGTTCACCTATAGCTTGGATTGTTTTTTTATTCTTTTCAGTGCTGTAATTGCCTAAAGTACAATGTACAACCGGTTTACATTGTAAAATCATTAGTAGTTCCATTTATCAGCCCTGCTTTACACTGTGATTTTATTGCTCATGCAAAATTTTCAATACGATATTTAAAGGGAAAATGAAATATGTGTGATTAGCTATTAGCCCAGCAGTAGGATTCGGATTTGTTAAAATATTGCTTGCTTTCCTTCAAGAATTTCTTTAAAGAAAAGATTGGTCTGTATTTCTGTATTATATTTTCATTTAATGATTCCTATTGTCATTCGGGATCGAATGGAGACAATAATTGAAACGTAGGTCGACGTCAAACCCTCTCTGTTTTACATTAGCGGTCCTACATCGTTGAATTTAAATTTCATAGGCTGATTGGTGGGAGGAAATAAATTTCTGATTGGTTATAGACCCTAATAGCACAAATACATTTTAAAGACGTTGGATATACGTCTCAAAACAATATTTATAATATCTAGAAAACATCAGATAAACCTATTACATCGGTACAACATTGGCACAACATCT
>JANTOP010014929.1:0-14311 GCA_027564815.1 Symmerus nobilis | reverse complement strand
GTGAGGTGATATAAAAACGAAACAGTAGCAAAATTGGTTGTTTTCAGGGAAATTCTTATTTCCGGAAAATTTAATATTACGAATTTTCGATATGGATTCAATAGGCGATGATGTGTTTATCAATACTTTAAGATTAGGGGGTCACTTCCTAAACTTTTATGTTTAAAATCCCCTTAAAATTCGACTTGTACAAAATTCAATAAAATTCATCAATTTTTGTTCGAAATTTTCGTAATTTCTAAGGATTTTTTTTTTTAATTTTCTAATTTAACGATGGAAAAATATTTATTATTATAAGTTATATATAAGAAAAATAATTTATTATTAGTTATTTATGATGAGTTTTTATTATGAAAATTTTTTCAAAAAATTGACCGTTTTGAATGTTTTCGGATTTCTTAACAAAAAATCAAAAAACCTCGTTTTTATACAATTTCTGACTATCTTGTAAAGAACTTAAATTTCTGGGAATATTCTTTGGAAACCGGAAAATGTGGTTATATAGAAATAAATCCAAGAATCAATTGAAGAAATTGTGGAACAAACTTTTCTACAAAACTCATCCCCCGATATTAGGGGGACCGATACAAGGTGTCCTATGAAATATTGACACTCTTTTAAAAAATTGTCATAATTACCCGCAAAATTTAAAATTTGGAAATTTTAAAACGTATCCATAAAGGGGATAATCAGATTGAGACTTCTGCCCCCCCCCCCCCTTACGCCCGGATTTAGATTATATTATTTATTTAACCGCTTCTAACAAATTCATTCCCAACATTATTTTAACATTTTGAAATTTTAATTACGATCACTTATGCAGGGTTACCTCTACGCTCAGGCAACTCTATCAATGCCTTTGTAAAACCTGGCTAAAATGGCTTTTATAATCTTCAGTCAAATGAATTTAATAACTTCCCGACCTTTGCCAACCGCCCTTGCATAATATACGATTTAAAGTAAGTCCTTAAAGTTTTAAAGTCCAGACAACCTCGGGCAAAGCTGTTTAAATTAAGGAATAATACGTGTAATTTTTTGAAAGTCCTAGAAAGTCGATAAAAATCGGGATAAGGTAGAAAAGTATTAGATAAAGTTTATAAAATCTTGGGAACATTTAGACAAATCCACCAATATCGGGACACAGGCCAAGAACATGATGAGACAGTAGGAATTAATTGGACGATATTCAGAGAAAATTCAATTAAATGCGGGAAAAATCAAATTGCTGAAATTGTGGGAAAGGCAATTTCTAGAAGAATTCCGATAAATCAGAGAAAATCGGGAAAAGTAGAGAAGTAGAGATTAGTTATGCCTCGAAATTTCTATTATTTTTACTGTTTTTTATTGCTTGTGGCTCTTTTAAAACGAAAAGAGAAGAGACATCTTCGAAAAGACATAAACTCTGGGGATAGATCTCCACTCGACAGCTAGAAACTAGTGGCAAAATTCTACAGAGCTGAATAACTCATCAATTAGACACCTAGGCTCGTCTGTTATAAGGCAAGACAAATTATACTGCAATTGGTTATCGATATAAAACGCCGGAAAGTCGAAAAAATTTGGTAAAAGTCTAGAAAAAATCGGATAATGTAAGAGAAAATATGGGAATGCTAGGACAAGTTAGAAAATTATTATTTATTGGATTATTTTAAAAATTTTGAAGTATAATCATTTAATGGATGATCTGAAAGAACTAACTATAGACAAATTTTATGGGGTTATCCCGAGGAATTCGAGAAGATGCGTTCTGCGCCTTTTGCGCATTAGACTGCACGCCACTGTAGCTAATTACAAAATCTCATATACTCAAAAACGAAATAAATTAGAAAACATCTGTAGAGTATAACTGAAAATCAATATTACGAATTTATAGACCTCTCTCTTCAACAGGTTTCTAGTATATAGCGCGAAAGTATTAGTTGTATTAGAAATGTATTCTAAATATATATATTTATAGTAACGGTTATTGAGCGATCACATTGAGCGACTTGCCCTTAAAGACATTTTTGTGGTGCATGTGGATAAGATGTGATATTTAATTTACACGAGTACATCCATAAGACGGTGTATTATGTTCAATCTAGCTACAGTACTTTTAAAATACAGCCCATAAAATCAAAGATAACATCAGTAGTTTATATTAAATTATTTATGCTCGCTGTGCCAATGAATAAAGCTGTATAGCTGAATAAAATAATTCATTTGATGCTCTATTGAGGGAGTATTTAAAGGCCTGATCATATCGATCAAATTGCTATGAAAATTTAGTCAGTGCCATTGCCAGTTCTCTGTATTAACACTGTATTGCTTTGGTATATGTGCCCCTATTTTCGATATTTGGAAGAATTAGCCAATTGCTGATATGCAACATGTCAAATCAAAAATATAGGACTGAGCTGCACTCCTAATTGATTTGATATATTGAAAATGGGACTTAACATTGCCAACACGAAATTTAGAACTGCAAGTCTGACTGGTAATTATTTATTATGGCCATAAATTTCTATATAAAATCGATGCTTTTTACTGCTATTAACTGCAGGTCGCGTATACCAATTATTCGGTAGACAAAACTTAATTCTAGTTACGTAATATTTTCTCAACAAAATGATCCTTCTTTTCTCGAAATAGAATACAAATTGGAATTACCTATTCTTGATTAATTATCTATTCTTTTATTTAAATTAATATTTAAATAGAACAGTGAGATATAGAAATATATTAAGAGCAAACAAAAATTATGTTAAAAATGTTGAGCAGAGATTTGTGCTCAAAATATAATTAATATTATTTGATTAAATGTAACTATATATGAATTAGCATGAATAGAAAATGTTCAATAAAATTATATACTTGCACTCATCTAAGAACAAAATAAAATAGTTATATTCTTAAAATGTGTTAGTCTATTTTCGTCTCGTTGATTCACATGCTGTTGGTGGAGGCGGTGGTCCCCGTTTATGTAAATCTTCCAAATATGACGTTATAATTTGAGATCGATCGTTAGCTATGTGGTCTAAAACTAAATACCTGTAATGAAAATAAATTGTATAAGACAAATGAGGTAGAGATTTGGAATTATTAATACCGTTTATCATTCTTTAAAATATCCTCAATTTCTTTCCGATGGGTAGGATTATCTTGCATGCTTTCGAAACTTTTATGTGTAATCAACTTACACTCTTGTAACAGTTCACGGAACGCTGTTTTTGCCTCGAACGTTTTATCTTTAATATAGTCACGAAATTCTCGTTCACACTTTTCACTACTACTGTACTTCATGTATCTCGGATCGTCACGTATCTGTCTTTTAATATCCTTCCATGACGATACCAAAGTCAAACCGGATAATTCATCCAACATTTCACGGAACTTATCGCGTTTCTTTTTCGATAACTGATCAATGTGATCGTTGAATAATCGTTCACGATCCTCACGTTCCAAATTTTCAACTAGCTCCCAACGATGGTCTTTGCGTAATTGTCTTTTCACCTCTTTCCAAGTTAGGTCTGCGTTACGAACTAGATCGGCGAGCAATGCACTAAAATGTCGCATCGCCTCATCACGCTTGTGGTGCTCACGTTCCTTATCGCGGTCACGCAAATGACCAGCCAATTGTTGTTGGACTTCTTTTTCACGCTCCTTAATGCTTTGCTCGGCCCGGATTTGACGATCACGTTCTCGTTGTTGACGTTCCGCTTCGTCTTCAGATGTTTCGGGATGTTCACCGTCCTCCTATAAAATGATTTTTAATATATTCTTTTCATTTCAAATAACAAGAATAACAATCCGTACCTGGTCGGGTTCAGCCTTTTCTTCACTTTTCTCTTTCTTATCGCCATCCTTTTCGGTTTTTTCATCCCCAGCCTTACTGCTACCTTCCTCCTTTTTCTTCTCTTTTCCGTCACGATCCTTGTCACTACGGCTTTTCTCCTTCTCCTTCTCTCGCTTCTCTTTGTCCTTTCGCTCCTTACGATCGCGCTCTTTCTCCTTCTGCTTACGCTTTTCATCCTTCAAAATCTTGCAAAAATCATGGAAGTAATCTTCTCGCCACATTGAATTCTCAACAGCCCGATATCGGTGATCGTTTTCAACACGTTTCTTTACATCTTGCCAACGACAATGACGATCAATGTCCGGATGTTCCCGTAGCAGAGCAATGAATTCCTTACGAATCTAAATTGTGTATGGTCAAGCAACCATTGACCAGATTTGAATTTGAATGAGATAGAGAGAAACGGGAACGATAAAAATAAAATAAAAAAGAAACGATTAGATTTTCAACGCGAAAGTGGTGAGAGCGATAAAAAAAATACTTAAACGGTCTAAAGCTTCTTAAATCTAAATGGGCATTTCGAAGAATATTAAAGAAAAAAAAATTATTTTAAAATTTGTCCAGAATTCAAGAAATAAAATTATCTACATTTGGCAAATAAAATAAAATAATAAAATTAAATTAATACAACCGGCTGCGCCAATTATATTGCAATGCACGAATGGTTCCTGTGAACCGTACACAGCACAATATGAAGGCCCGCAACCCCTACAAATCTCTCCTTGAATTCCGATCAAATTTCAAAGTGCTGAAAGTAAAAATGTGATTAATTGCTGAAAGAAAAATTCGGTTAGGCTGCAATAAAGGTTTTTGTGTCTGCAATAAAAATTTATTTGTTGGCTTAACACATCTGGGTTAAGTCATTTACCTAGCACTCATTTGTTTGTGTTTTATGGACGGACAAACGGACAGCTTCTATACGGACAAATTTTAAAATTTATTTATTATGAAATTGATCAAAAAATTTGAATCAAAAAATTAATTTCCAAATAAAAACGAGAAAATAATTTTTTTTCCTAATTTTGATTCAAATTTTCTTTGTTTTCTTTTTTTTTAACATTTACTTGAACCAATTTTGCTCAAAAATTCTGACAATTAACAAATTTCTTTTTAATTAAAAAAAATAATTTTTTTTTGGTCTAAAAATTGGTCGAGAAACGAAAAATACCATGATTTTTTTTTATTACTGTTTTATTTTTCTATCGGGGGATCTCGAAACTAATTATCTCATGCGTGTCATGTCAGTGGTCAATCTGAGGCAAAACTCAATTTGATCAGCAGCGCGCGATGTGAGCCGAGCTCCCACACAATACTACCCCACATCAATAAATGCACGAGTAAAATTTAAGGTCACAATCTGCCAATCAATGAAATGAATCCAACGAGAGGGTAGCACAACGATTTGATGGACTGGTTTAGGTTGGTCATCAAGATGAGAACGAACGGACGACAGTAGGTTGATGTTGTTGTCTTGAAAAATCGACACAAGTCGGACTTCAAATTTTTTTTCTTATTTTTTTTTTGATTGTATTGATTTTTATATTTTTTTTTATAAATTGTTTAATGATAAAAGGTAATACAGAACCGGAAATAGATCGGTTCACATGATTATCATTTTATTTTTTTCAAAAAAGATTTATAAATGAATTTGATCTGCCATAGACGACAATATTCTTTTATATTGGGAGGCAGATATTGGAAAAAGTGTATAGGACCAACCTGCTCTTTTTTCTGCATTTTTTCATCCTTTTCCCGTCGACGAATTTCAACAATAAATTCATTGAATAGACTTTCTCGTTCTCGCATTTTCTCAATGCCTTTGAAACGTTCCTCGCGACTATATTTCGAAGCGAAATCATTGAATGATGATCTGAAAAGAAACATATAGAAATGAAACGGAATTCTCTAAATATCGATTTAATCGGAAATTTACCTGCCGTGTAAATTTGCTGCTTCCATTAAATTTCGGAAATCATCACGCTTTTGACGCATTTTATTTCGCTTTTCACGTCGCTCTTCCTCGGCACGTTCTTTTACATATTTCTCAAATACCTGCTTTCGTTCCCGCGATGTCAGCAACAGATATCTCGGATCAAATACAATCTTATGCAGCTCCTTCTCCCATGTACTAAACGCTGATACCTAAATAAATCAACCAATAGAAGAAGTTGCAGTTATTGTGCATTTACTAACGAACTATATCATATATCACTTCCATATGTCTCGGGGTACAAAGATGTTACAAGTATAAAGTTCTGGCTGAAGTTTTATGACTTACGACCGCTTTCGTATAAAATATGATTTAGGAAAAACATTGAAATGAGATGAGTTTTGGGTGGCACATCGATAATGGTAATCGGATAGAATGTTACCAAATATCTGAATTTAGAGTAGTCACATAGGACGTACAATGGCTATAACTCTTGAAGTCTTGTTCTTGAATTCTCCAATTAATATGCGGCATCAAATTAATCATATGTTTTTGGAACAAGATTTCACACACCCTCCCTTTCTACAATAATCGAATATATTCTCCGAATGGTAATTAGTTTGAAGGAAATCGTGGCGCTCCAAAAATATAGGAAAAGACGAGTAAAGGTGTTCTGGTTAATTTAATGTCTATTAAACCCTCCTATTATGCAATATCTAAAGAAATAACCGGCGGATAGAAATATTAGTACAACTTCCGTATGAAGAATGGTCATAGTAAAATACCTATAATTCATGAACGGATAGATGATTCGATTAAATTACCAAAAGCATCAAATTAATCAAATCAATTTACCATTTTAGGAATAAAAATACGGAAAAAGACGCATACTCATCAATCTCTTTAGCGATTTAATTGGACACTCGCTTCATGAGTTAGAGAGAGTCATTTTACCATGGTCATGCTTCAGACAGAAATGGCACTAATATTTTTGCCCGCCGGTTATCCAAATATTGAATGTGAAATATTTTGAATATTTATTGAAAGTGGTACATGAATATATATTTTTACTAAATGGTTGTCCACTATCTGGCATTTATTTACAGTTCAATTTATAATTTTCAATTTCAGAAATTAATGAGAGTTAACGGGGAAAAAATGAAATTGGAAGTTGCATTTGAATTGGTGAAAATAAAAAAATCTCCTCATAATGTGAAAATCTAAAAAAAAAAATTGTTACTTAGGCGAATGGAGGTATTATATATGGAGACGGTCTAACAAACCAAAAAAGTATCATCTCGTGCTTACTGTGACATATATGCCGACTTAAGGCAGTAGAATTTTGCATTAACAGTTACATGAAAAACTTATTCATGTTAAACTTTTATAACTTCGGTACTGAACAATTCTCTCTCGTATTCTCTCGTAACCGGTTTTTATTTATTATTTTGAGTAAAAGGAGGGTGCGAGGTAGAGGCAGGTATATGATACACAAAATTTGAATGCAATTGATATGAAAAGGGTGGGGCCTGCTTAGGCGTCTATTTAAAATAGAAAAATTGAATTGCTATAGTTTCCTTCTCAGAGTAACAACCTCTGCAGCTAGATAAATCTCAAGGGTCTATTTTAAATATTGTATGTATGTATGAATTTTGTATCGATTGAGTGAGATTAATAAAGTGTTTGGTTGATAATTTCTTGGGGGATGGTAGATACACTTATATTTACAGGTTCACAGGTATTGTGTCACCGGAATTCATGGTCGTCACTGCTTTTAAAGTATTGACTAAATAGTGAATTTAGGAATAACAGATCGGCTTTGAGCTTGCGTGCAGAGCCGAACTTTGGCCTAGGCAGACTAGGCTGCCTAGGGCCCGGCGATTAGAGGGCCCGCAACGTATCAAAACAATAAAATAGTATTATATTTAAATTTGCGTGTGAAATTCAAATATAATTTAATATAATCAAAGTTCACCAGTATCCAACGTGTTGTAATATTTAATCTAGTTACGTGGGAAAAAACGTAACAGTCCAATGAGGAAATTGTGGGAAAAACAATTTAAAAAAAACAACTCCAGTTTTTAGGGGGTCCATATAAGTTGGTATGTTAAGAAAATGTTAATTTTTTCAGGCAATAAGTTATAATTTTTCGAAAAATTTAAAATTTGGATATTTTAAAACGGATTCAAATTGGGGATAATCAGGGCGATCTATCAATACCTTGACTGCACCCCCCCCCCCCATCTTACGTGTTAAATCCTTTAAAAAGGCGGCTTTTTATAATTAAAATAAAATTGAACGATTTTTGTTCGAATTTTAAGGGAAAATTTTGTTCCAATTATTTTCTAATCTAATGATGGTAAATCATTTTTAAGTAATTTCCGAAAAGCTTTTATTAAGAAAAAAATCATCCGTTTTGAAATTTATTTTCACTTTGACCAAAAAATCGAATTTCTGACACTCTTTTGGAAATATTAAATTCCAGAAATATTTCCGAGAAATTTTCTTAAGGAACCGGCAAAAATGATTATAAAAAATTAAACCTAAGCGCAAGTGGGAAAATTCAAGGACAAACTTTTTTAATAAATCACCTCCCGATTTTAGGGGGATCGATATACAGACGATAGAAAAATTTGTACTTTTCTGGAAAATGGTTATAATTTTCAGGGAAATTTAATATGTATTTTAAAATTTCGAAAACGATTCAAATAGACGGTAATTAGGGGAATCTATCAACATCGTAAGATGAGGGGTTTCTCTCCCAATATAAATATTTAATTTCTCCTTGAAAATTGACTTACAAAAACGGTCAAATTTTCTATGAAATTTTCTCAAGTAGTCGAGGTCTTGCCTAGGGCCCGAAAATGTCATAAATACGACTCTGCTTGCGTATGGTAGAGTAACTGTAGAAGTCGTGAGACTATCGACAGTTTCGATACCTGCAACAACAATTAAGAACACTAATAGTTCATCGGACATATGAGGAACTCCATGTATTCCAAAGAAAACATAAATAAGACATTAGATTTTGGAAGGATAATATATGGAAGTCCTGTTTGCATTTTTGTAACTGAAGGAATATTTGAGTACTGAAGACTATCATCTTCTGCATCTCATCAATGTTCACTTCATGGAATGAGAAATCATCCCAACGAAATATGCGTTCTAAAACTCAAATTCTCTTAATTTCGCTTTTCTCCACCTTAAAATAGTAAAAGTTTTAAGATATTGATATATCTGAGCGTAAGAGAATTTTACAATATCTTTTTGCAAACTTTAGTCAAATAATTGTTGTAAAATTACCATGGACCATTATTACTTGATTATTTTTAAATAACAATTTAAAATTGATTGATTATTTACAATTAAGATAAAATTTAAAATTCTTAGGAAATAGATAAATTTTATAAAATTATGCGATTATCCTGTCGATTTTTCCTAATTTTTATTTTTTAAATTTTACAATTTCAATGAATTCCCTCCCAATTTGATAAAAATTCCAGGTTTTCTTGAAATTTTCGTAAATTTGAAGAATTTTTCCGATCATTATGAAATTTTGAGATTCTTTTCAAATGTTATTTTCATAAATTTTTCGATTTATCACGAAATTGTCCAAATATATCATTTTCATTAAGTCTTCCAACATTTGTAATGTAATGGTCGTGTGAAGGGCTCTGAATGTAGCTATACTGTCTGAACTGATCTAAATTCGATGTTTAGTTTCTGATATTCCTATTATAAGCGATAGGATTTATCGCGTCGGTATTATAGATTTTAGTTAAACAAATTTTAGAGACTATTAGCTAACCCAAATCGTAAACCAATTTTAAACCATTAGTTACACTACTCCAGTTACATAATATGTCGCCAATGCTTAAGAGTGGGAGTAGAATCACTAGAATTAGAATTCAGAAAATTAAGTAAATTAAGTGAATTACGAAAAATATCGGAAAATTATTCATAAAAATGGTGTAAATATTTAATTTAGTATTAAAATAGGAAAACTGTATGAAAATTGAAAATTTATCGCACAGATACTAGAAGAGATCTCCATAGTTCGTTCAATTTCCAGAACGTAATGAAATTTTCCGAATTCAGAAAGTTTCACCGAGTCCTGACAACCCAAGTCTATAGAAACCCTAACAAATTTCAAATTCATGTCAATTTAATAATATTCTATTAATTTGAATGGTTTTTCTTTATCTTCTTAACTGTGAGATTGTAACCAACCTAATATTCTCGCTTCATTAATATTATATAAATAATGCATTAAATAATATTAATTAAATTATGTAAAATGTTTGAACAGGTTGGGAAAATTGTGAAACGATTGCGATTAGTGATTATTAACATAATCATTAATCGTAATAATTTTTCGGATTTCCAGACTTTCCGGTATTTTAAAAATAAGCGTGGAAGACAATATTTAATTATCACTTACCGAGAACGGTCATAGAAATTAAATGTTCTGTCTTATAAAAATGTTTTAAAAATATATAGAAATAAATTTTACATATTAAATATAAAAACTATACAACAAACCGAACGATAAACAAAACAAAAATCTACAGTTGTGGTCTATGAAGTGTGCAATTTACACAGTTAAGGTTAAAATATTCAGTGCCAGTTCAACGACTTTTTAGATGAATTTAAACGAAAGTGTTTGACCGACTAATGCCGAATTTATTAAAACGTTTATGAATAATAATATACACTAATTCCTTTTATAACATAAAAAGCCGCCAAGTCGTGGAACAGGCAATACATAAGCTGAGTGTTTAAACCTTTACTCTAACTAGACTGTACGTATCCTAATGAGTGCAGATACTTTAAGTATCCTTTGATTTTTAGACACGTAGATTTAGTGCTCTATTTAGAGTATTATATATCTACTGACAAATTGACTAATGTTTATTCGTATCGTTGTTTGTGTTCGAATTATTCTTTATCAAGTACGGCGGATTGGTCCAGGTTCAGATTGGATGCCATTTTTCTTAAAAATCACTTCCTATGATCTAACCACAAAGACTTACATCCTTCTCCTTAAGCATTTCCTTAAAAGATTTAACACGAATATCCAATGGAACAAGTGCTCGCTCCCTAGCAGCTCGCACCTCCGCTTCAATTGCTGCCTCCTTCCCAATGTCAATCTTCTTCTCCGATGGTTTTATGGTGATGCCACCTATTTAAAAACAACATTTAGGCTCGAAATCAATGATAAAAGAAACGTTTAACCTCCTGATTCCAGTTTCAATTTCTTATTTGGCGTTCCATCATTCTCACCGCTCGACTCTGATTCGGATCGTTTCGATGTGGCTGCCTCCATGATTATGTCGACCTGTGATTGACTTTTCTTATCATCCGTTGTATTTGCTGATGTCGTAGTTGTACTACCTGTTGCTCCTGAAGGCGCCGTCGTCATCATGGCCGTCGCTGATGCTCCTCCCGCCAACTGTTCCGGTTGGGTAGCGATTGCCTTGTCCACATCTGCACGTCCTAAAAGATCCTCTGGCCGTTCCCATACCGATGTTCGAGTGGACGGATTGTAGAAGAAAACACGTCCATCACCCGTCCATACGACGCACCTACCGTGAATGTTAATATTTTATTTTATTCGAAAGTTAATGAAAGAACTTACCATGGCGTGCCTGCAATTGGAGTACTAGATATCGGTCGACTTTTATCCTGTTGCTTAGCCGCTTGTTGTTTAGCTTTCTCATCTTCCTCTTTCTTCTTTTTTTCCGCTTCGGCTTTTCGTTTCTTTTCCGCTTTCACCTCGGCACTTTCCTCCGTTTCCACATGCGGCTTGACGATAAAACCCATCGGATCGAACATTACACCACCGGGTCCCGCTTGAATTTGATGGATGTGCTGCATTTGCGGTGTAATAACTGGCGTTGCGTTTATTTGCATTGCCGTCATTATGGGACCGGTAACAGCAGCTGGTGGTGGCTGAGGTGATGTGCCGGCGTGAGCGGCCATCCGAGCAGCTGAAAAAAGAACGGTGATTTATGGAACAGAAAATATTGAAAATTAAATTGTTTGGATTCATACCTTCCATATCTCGAATTGCTTGCGGTTTCTCCCAAACACTTTCCCCGCGATTCGCGTGATAGTAGTATGGCCGTCCATCTGGTGCTCGATGTTCAGACCATTCGGCAGCTCTCGCTATTACTTGTGGTTCAATAACACCAGGTTTTGAACAGAGCGATTTTGCTGGCTGTTCAATATGTTGCTGTGGCGGTTGTTGCCACGGCATCCCCCATGGATGTGGTTGAAATCCACCGTATCCGGGCGGTGGCATTCCGTATTGATTGTTGAAATTTGGCGGTGGTCCATTAAATTGCATTTGTGGGTTTTGTTGCATCAATGGTCTGGGACCTTGCGGTTGCTGCTGCTGTTGTTGTTGTTGCTGTTGCTGTTGCTGCTGCTGCTGTTGTTGTTGTTGCTGCTGTTGTTGCAGTTGTTGTGGTTGTTGCAGTTGTTGTGGTTGATGTTGAGTTGGATGCAATTGAGATGGTTGAATTTGGCTGGGTGCTTGTTGTGGGGGAGTGGTGGTTGGGGGATTTTGTACATTCGGAGATTGAGAATCATCATCCGGTTTTGTTGAATCCGTTTCCTGTACCGGACCATTTGCACTTAAAGGCGATCCTTCATCAGCAACCGTTCCAATAGGATTTACTTTCTCGTCTGGTTCATTAGCCGGTTGAGTTTGTGCAACATTCCCATCCGAATTCGTAGCAGCTTGTTGTAGCTGAAGTTGTTGATTCTTTGTAGCTGTTAATGCTTCCACATCACTTTGACTCATTATCTTAATGTGTGGCCCATCGGGTCGTGTCCACGTCGTTTCCCGTGAGAGCGCATGATAGAAATATGATTTGCCCTCTTCGGTTTTCGTTTCAACCCACAATTCCATCGGCGGACCGGAATTATGACCACTGCCACCGAATTGACCGCCCATCATATGTGGTGGTGGACCACCAAAATTACCGTTACCACCACCGCCCATCATACCGGGTGGTGGTCCCCAATTTGGATCGAAATTTGGATTATTGAAACGTCCCGGAGGACCACCGGGGCCGGGTCCACCTCCTCGTCCGCCACGGAAAAATGGTGGTTGTTGCTGTTGTTGTTGTTGTTGTTGCTGCTGCTGCTGCTGCTGCTGCTGTTGCTGCTGTTGTTGTTGGTTTGGGGGAACAGGCCTTCCATTTCCACCCCGTAATGGTGGTCCACCCATTTGCCCATTTTGTGGTGGGAATCCTCGAAATCGAGGGGACAAGTTGTTACCCCATGGCCGACCACTAAAGAGACGGATTGTAAATAATAGAAAAGGAAAGCATTTTAATATTACCGAAATCCACCACGACCCTGTTGAAACCTATCGTCAAAATCACCGTCCATCCCATCCGACATGCCGCCATTGTTTCCATCGTCCATAAATTCATCGTCATTCTCATCTTTTCTTCCACTTGCATTACTATCTTCCGGTGTCATTTGTTGATTTATCTCAACGTTATCTTCCATATTCTCAAATTAACACAACTATCAGATAGATAAATTGTAATTTCTATTCAATTTTAATAATTTTATTAAATCAATAATCACGAACTATTTTTTATAATGGCGTTGGCGTGATGTCAAACGAGATATTTTTCGATTCATTTTACACCGCCGTGAATTGGCCACGATCGTACTGGCAGATTACAGACAGACCTTAAACATAGGCCAGCCAGAATTTAATGGGGGGACATCACTTTTCCGATTTTGGTAAACCGATTATTTTTCTTTTGCATATTAAATGTCAATTTAGGTATCAAGAATAGGGGGATTTTTAAAAATTCCGCTTTTTAGAGCCAAGGCAAATGATTTTGTGCAACATTGCACAGCAATAAATGATAACAAAGCCGATATTCTTAATAGGGTAGACCGGGGCACGTTGTCACAATGGTTCTATTGCGAAAAGTATTCACTATAGCGCACTACCGGTCATATACTATCTGTATTTATGTATGCCAACTTTGTTCATGTTTACTACTACGCGATCGCATCAGCTCTGTTTGCCAGAGATCGAGTTGGGCATTTTTTTGCATGGTAAGTAAAGTTTTATTGTCTCAGTTTTCAAGTAATAGACACTATCCGCATTTTTGAACACAACAGGGTGTTATATTACTTTTTAGGGTGTATTTTTGCGAAACAAAGGGCCTAAGTAACAATGTGAATGAATATCTTAAACATAGCGGCCGTAAGCCTCTTGGAAGTGAAAAAATACCATTGGGGCACGATGTCACAAATTTCACGGGGCACATTGTCACATCTGAAAATATGTATGGAATGTAATGTCTAGAAAAGAATATATTGAGAATCTTCAGATGACGAATTAGGTAGGGGCAAATAAAAAAAGATGTGGTTTTTCTTGTAGATCCGGGTTCTCCTCTTCAGAATAATAGAAATATTCCTTTACAGTACCCTTGTCTGACCATTAGTTCCAGAGTTATTCCCAGTTAAAAACACTAGAATAACGGTTGAACCGACAAATTTCAAATAAT
>JANTOP010014918.1:0-14314 GCA_027564815.1 Symmerus nobilis | reverse complement strand
AAGGATTTCTTGAATTGGCGCTACTGCTTTATGTTTGTAAAGGCAAAATGTCAAATTTAAAAATCTCTCGTTTTGTTAAATTCCATATATAATATTGTATATATGTATTGTTAATACACTTATTGCAAACATACATTTCGAGGAAAGCGCCCTCCTATTCATACAAATTACGTCAAAAACAGAAATGAGAGACCTAATTTTATTTTAAGGTGAGGCGGCAGTCATTGGAGGAAAATACAGCTTTAGTAGACTATCTATTATAAAGAACAGAAATCGAATCTCTACAGAAATTTACCTATTTTTTGAGATGTTCTCAGATATTTTACTTTTATTTTTAAAATTCCTCATTTTTTGTGAAATCAACTCGTCGGAATAAAAGAAAATAGTACGAAAAAAATCCTAACCAAAATGATAATAAAAAATAATCGGTGAGTCCGAGTCGAGTCGAGTCGAATCGGTTCCAGAAAACTTGCTATTAAGGGTTAAACATTCAGCTTAGACAGTTCCACACCTTTAGAATGCTTTCTTTGCTTATTATTATTAATAAATGTTTAACTTTGAGAACAATTCTTAAGCGTTTTAAAAGTCGTGGAGTCGGTTGAAAGATCCCTAGATGATTACTTGGAACGAAAATCTACATAATCTGTTTGTTTGTATTATATAACAATTGGGTAGAAAATACCTACATTTCTGTTCCTATGACAAGTTGATAATAGTCCAGATACACCCGTGAAATGCAAGTAAAGAGCCTGTATTGCTCCTGATAAATCCGGGAAAATTATTTGGGACAAATAATTGGGAAATAGTTGGTAAGAGATACCCAGGAAAATTTGTGTCTTACTATTTTCTAACTTTACAATCGATAAAATGTCGGGGGAAACTAATAATTTAGGGAGAAAGTTAATAGAAATCTAGAAAAGTAGAGAAAAATCCGAGTCAGGCAAACTAGAAAAATATCAGAGAATGACTTTTTCTTGATTGTCTTAGCGATTCATCGACTTTTTCTGGATTACCTGTCTTTTGTATATTTTTTTCAGCCTTAAGCCAAGAACCAATCAATTTACTATCATTACCGTTTCTACGGACATTTGTTTCTCGATTTGGTAGTTCGGATGGGAACGGATGTAGATTATTTTATTAAAAGATTAAGTTGAATTGCATTATTGTCTTCCGTAAAATATCTAACCATCTTCCTGATGGGTTGATGTAAGATAACCAAATATGTTTTTGGAATAAATTAGGGATATGAGGCATTGGAGGATGATTATTATTCAGAGCTGAATGAAAATCAGAATCAAGATCAAAAAAATTCAGGAATAGCTAACAAATTTTCGTAAATTTGTCGTGGTAGTTCTAGAATAGAATAGAAAATTTTAATGAATGGGTTCTTTTAGGAAAATTTTTACGAACTGTTCTTACGCTCCTAAGAGGAAGAGTTATAAAATTATTCTTACACTAGGAGTGCCCGGAAAATGTTAAGGAATTTTTTTTTTGGGATATGCTAAATATTTCAAAATAATTTTCGAATCTTTGTAAATGTTTCAAAGCTCGTCTAAAATATGAAGTTTAATTGATATCTTATGAAATGAGTGGGTGCTTTTAATAACATTTTTTAATGATTTATTAGACGTAACAAGATTACCGAATATATCACATTGAGAATAAAGTCGAAGGGGCATTTTTAAGGTAACAATTTTTTTTTGTTGAGCAGAAAAGGGTCAATTTCTTATATATATCAGTTAATTAATTATTAAAATTAATATTTATTTATAATATTATAAATTTTCTTAAAATAAACTTAACGTTTTATTAATTCACTTAATTAAAATTTCAACGTGAATTATTTAATTAAAATCTATCTTAAATAGAAAATTGTTTCGGAAACTAGAAATTTATGAATCAAAACTAGATCAAGAGGATGAAATTTAGATGTACCATCGATGTACTATCAATTTAAATTTATACCCCAACCCCTGACTTTAATGATATTTTTAAACATGCGAATTCTCGATCATTAAACATTATGACAAATAATTATTTTAATTTTTGAATCATCACCCGGATATCATTCGATTTATTAGATAATAACAACTCATAAAGAACGGTTTTATTTAAATAATCGCTAATTAAATAATCAAGAATATAATCCTTATTAATTTATTTAAATTAAAAAAAAAAATAATAACACTTACATAATCAACACTATTTAATATTTTATAATTCTATATGGTAAGAGATGATTCTCTCTTATCAGAATTAAACAATTTCCGTCTTAACGATATAATTTCTCTTCTATTGTATCAAAAGATCGGGTTAACGGCTCTGTTACGTTAATTTCGATTTAATTAAAAATGAATTATTAATTAACACAACATATCGTCTCATATATTTTTTTTTATTATTTTAAATAAATTCGTTTCGTTTGTATCTATTTATAAGGAATTGTTGTTAATTAATTTTAACCGATTGTTTCACTTGCGAAACGTAACTTAAAAATGAATTTATTTAATTTATTCCATTCAATATTATTGTTTTTTTGTTGTTCGTATTGTTTGTGTTTATTTGTAAGCTTTTTGTTTGAATTTTTTTTTTGTTCGTCTTTTTCTTAAAAAGTCTATCTTCGATCAAATCTTACATTTGACTGGCTTGAAAATTGTAAGATATACGATTATTATATGGATGACAATGATTCTTTTAATGGTTTTCATATGGTGTTAAATAAAATTTTATGAAAATGTTCCCTATGGCGAAAAAACATCAGTTGAATGGTCCAATTTAGCCAGTTTTAATGAGGCTATTTTGCTAACATTTTAACGGGGGAAAATAGACGATACTCCGCTGGATTTCCTATAAATCGTCTTAACACTTTACAGTCACAGAACAGAAACTCTGCTATCAATCCATGGAATCCTCTATTTTGTTGGATTTCTATAGCGTTAGATCAGTTAATTATCCCTGCCAACTTTCATGAATTTCTGGTGATTAATTCCCGAGTTACTCAATTGGGAATTTTTCGAATCCATGGAAACCTCTATTTTTCATAGATTTCTATAGCGTTAGATGAGTTGATTTTCTCAACCAACCCTAGTAACATTTTATAGAACTATTGGTGTTGGTTTTTCTACTTTGGTTTTATAAGGCACTTCATTTGGAGTCCAAAATGCTAATGGGTCTATAATGGTTCGGTAACGCACTATTAGTTTTGGGATATTAGGTGTTATAAAATTAAGCATCTACAACATTTACAGAACTTAGATTATAAAACTTGTAGTTCCAGCACTTTCAAGTTTGATAAAGTTATTTCTGTAGACGTAACTGAGAGTAATGTTATAAGTAAGTCTCTCTTTGGCTCTTTATGGGAGTTCTATAAGGCAACATAAATTCAATTATATTGGTGCTCAGATGGTGTTATGTAATTCTGCAAGTTTTATAAAATACTCAGATACAGCTATTTTAATTCTAAATGATTTTGTTATACGCAAGAAAATGATTAGGAATGCTAGATGTCCGATATACACATTTTGCAACCAACTTTACCCTGACTCATCATAAGTTTGAATAATTTGAATATATCATTAACTAATGTTATCTGGCCATTCCATATCAAAAACACATCCCCTGACGCCGACCTCATTCGATTTTAATTCCGATTCGATTTTTAAAATAAAATTTTCAGAATTTGTTAAGCATGAAAAAATATTCTTGTCTTAAAATACCCTGTCTTGTAACTATCACTATCTTGTAAATCCTTAGGTTTTATAATTTGGTGCTAGGAACGTGTCTGAAACCATTATAAGGCGCAAAATGTTAGTTGGGAACGTTCATTAATTTTTGTTGATTACTTTCGGAGATATTCAATTGGGAATTTTTTTAATCCATGGAAACCTCTACATTTTTTTGAAGTGAAACTTCTTTGCGGGAGGTAAACCAAAAATTGATGTAACGGAAGTTGGTTGGGCGTTCGGCTTGCCAGCGTTTAGAATTATTTCTATACCGAAAATAAAGAGGAATGTATTCCATACCGAAAATAAATGTCGGTGCAGTGTAGAGAGGCCAAATACTGAATTCAGCATTTGGCTTGCCAGTCGTTTCGAAATATTCCATACCGTAAATAAATACTGAAGTCAGACATATCCAGACGTCAAAACCATTTAAATTGAGGTAGGAAATGCAAGTGCAGTGTGCAGACGCCAAATATTGATGACAACATTTGTTTTCTGTTACAGGGTAACCCAAAAAAGCCTTTCTTTTACAGGGTGACCCAAAAAATTTTTACTCGATAATTTTTTTCTCTCATACAGGGTGACCCAAAATTTTTTTTCTTACAGGGTTACCCAAAAAACTGTTTTTCCTCAAGATTTCATCTTTGACCCAAAAATTTATTTTCTGAAAATTTTTTTTCTCCTACAGGGTGACACAAAATGTTATTTCTTACAGGGTGGCCCAAAAAATTATTTACTCAAATTTTATTCTCTTATAGGGTGACACAACAATTTTTTTCCGGCTCGGACTTCAGGCCGGACTTCAGGTATAGTTCTCTGTGATAATTGCGGGCTCGAATGTGTTAATATTGGAATAAAAAATCTTTTTATAAATAATCTGACTACTTCTTAATCATCCATAGGTTCATTTGTATATAAATAAAAATAAATATAAAATTCATATCGCGTCTGTTGAATAACTAACTAGCGATTCAATGTTGGCCCCGCAAAATGTACTAATTTCCACCAGTAAATTCTAACTCTTAAATTACAAATTAATTGTTTACGTTGTAATATTTATCTGATAAAACCTAATTTATTACCCGGCCTAATCAATCTGAATATTGAAAGCTTTAAATATAATGCCCGATCAATATAATTTGATGTATCTTGTCTCAATGAATTGTGGCTTTTGTTACCTAGAAACCGTGTGAATTTTGTATAATTACATCTATATTATACTTAGGTGTTAATGTAAACAAGTAAATGAATTTTTTTCTTATTATATTGAAGTTTTTTGTGGTATTTTGTTTTTTCTTTTTTTACCTTTAAATATCTGAGGTATTCAATCTAATTCAAGTACACACAATTGCCGATACACACCGTTGCTTCGCTTAAAGCCATATATCGCTTCCGCCCCAGAATTGAATAAGTCACCGAAAAACGATGTCTTTAGTTAGCTATTATCTCTTTTTTTTTCTTTTCGTAATTTTACGTGTTTCATTTAAGGGGTGTACCCGCCCATAATTTTTCAAAAAATCAAATTTTGAAAATTATCAAGTCTGGGGAAATCCCAAAAATTGTAGATTGAAAATGCTGAATTTCATTTGAATTTAATTTATTTTAGATTGGTGGCCGTCTTAATACCCAAATAAAATGTATTTTTATATAAAAAAAATATCACGATCCGAAAAATAAAGCGAAATCATATTATCAACATGATGTCACCCCCTATTAGAATTTAAAAAAAACATAAAGATTTAATAATAATAATTAAAATATAAAACGTTTCAGATTGTTGTAATCTGATTTTTAATTCAATAATCTATTAATGAAAATCACTGTAAAGATAAATAACAATAAATCAAATCCATCAAAAATTAGATTATCAAAATATTGACCAAGTTTTTATACAAAATAGGCTGGTTTGATCCGATAAATAATAGCGATTTTTTTTTTTTAGATATTGTCGGTACTTAAAATTCCTTAAGAATTTATGTGTAGGCGGTGTAGTTTTTTATATTAATAAATTCCAAATCCACTGAATGTGAACCAACCTAACATACCTGTCTATCTACTAAATCTGTTAATAGAAGGGTTGGAAGTCGTATCAAATTTAAACGCTTCAATTGTATACGTATAATTAAAATTAATATCTTTTTAAAAACACTAAAATAAAGTATTTAAATGGAATTGTGCATTCTTAATTGCCCAAGCATTTAAATAGAATATTTAATTATATTTAATATTCGTTTCAAGCAATTTTATTATCATCTCCTATATATGTAATACAAGGGTATAATTATTATTAAATGTATAGCAGTGGCATTACAATAGATCTTATACATACAATACCAACCTAATAGTTAATTCTTGTTTATTTAACTTAATACTTCTTACGCATACAAATTATTTGCTAAAAAGATGACCTAATGCTAATGTTACAAATGCAATTAGTTAAAAATGAAAATATATTATCTTTTCTTATTGTTCAAATAGTAGATTAGGGCTGCTGGATAATTAAATTAAAATTATCTTTTAAAAGGGGTTCAATCCTAGGAAATAATTTAGATTATTCGACAACACTTGTTGTTTATTAAAGTTCTAATAAAATTTCCTAAAAATTTGTTTGCAGAAGATATTATCGATCGATTGTTAATAAATAATTCGTTAATATTACGTAGATGGTTTGTGAACCACTATCGGGGAATCCTATCGGTAATATCAAATTTTTTTTTATCGATCCAATTTAATTTTTCGGAAATTGGCAGTGCTAGTTAATAGATAATGAATTTAAATAATTTAATTTATAGATTCTATTTGTCGTATTAGATATATCATGAATCATTAGAATTTTCTGAAAGGAGATCACCCGGGGCGTGGATTTTTTACCACGCCCGTTGATTAGTATATTAGATCAACCCTTTTTAACCGTACATTCCTGTATCTGATATTCCTTTAACTTTAAGCTGATATGGAATTTTTTTTAAATATATAACAAGAAGATAATGTAAAGTTTTGTTAAGAATGTTTGTAATTTATCAAGTAATACGACAATCAAATGTGTAGTCAGAAAGTCAGGTTAATGAGGTTCTTGTTTAAGGTTTCAATTTTTTTTTTTTAATTCGGTAATTTAAGTATGAATTGTATTAAATATTTTAATTTTTTTTTTGTTATTAAATTGAACAAAAAACCTTCTATCTATTTTATTGTTTGAACTGAAAAGAAAATGACTTGTATTTATATAAAATTTAATTTTTATTTGTATTTCAAATTTTACCCATAAATTGTAGCTAATTATAATTTATAATTAATAAAGAGGAAAATTTAAAAAACGGTTCGTCGAGGTTTATTGACATGACCGTTTAATTAACACGTCTGAATATTCCCAGTTTTTTTTTAAATTAAATTTAATTATTGATTAAATGGTCCACTTAACATTACCTCACCATACAAGATAACGACGTTTCTAAACAAATTAACCTTGTTTTCTTGGTTTTATATTATTTTATTCATTCAGATAATACTAATTTCAAAAATCTGAAATTTTATTTCCACTTTTAAGTGAAAAGGTCATTTAATAAAATATACAATAGAGATTTTATTAAAACAAAAAATCTTTTAAAAAAATTAAAATTCAACATGAACATCATAAATATTACATAGTCAGATGATTTGGAATTTTAGTTTATGTATTTCTCATAATTTAATTATGTGGATTTGGTGCGAAATTTTACGGCGGTAAACCATTAGAAAAAGGTGGTTTAGAAATTTATTAAATAATGGAAAGTAAAATGAGAGGCGAAAATCACTTTGTATTTTGAATCAGGTTAATTCTCGGTACAAAAATTTCGCAAAAATATTCCAAAAAAATAATCCCAAAAAATTATTGTTTTACAAATTTTCAAAGGTTATGTGAATATTTTTTTTAAAATCCATACGTACTATACTTAATTAAAAAATTCGCACCCTTAAAATAGGCTGATATCCAAAAATCTATCCTCACAAAAAACATCATCATAAAGCAGTTCAAATCCTACAAGCAGTTAAATTGTCATCAAAATTTAAATTTGTCTAGTATAGTTAAATATCTTTACATATATTTAGGTGATTAAGTAAAACGTCCAATGAAATTCGGTACACATATTTTGTAAGAAAATAAATACAATTAATCAGTCCGAAGAAAATTAAATTCTGCTCCCACATGTCTTGTGATATCTTACTGTTTGCCCAAGTAACATTAAACCCTATATAGCTGACCCTATGAGCCTTATATTGTTGTTCTGAGGTTCCAACTCCATAATACCCCTATATTGTAATTCTAAGCCCTATATCACACAATATGATCATAATATGTGATGCGTCGTGACAAAAGGGACCTTATCTTGCCAGAGTAAAATTTTCAGTACAGAACAAAACATGAGTTTAAGTCAAAATTTCATGTTTACGGTTTTTGATACCAAACGCTACCCTACATATCTCAAGATCAATTAACCAATCAATTAAGTGAAATAACATTAAATTTTAGCCGCTAGATTGCATAAAAATCTATTTTTCCAAACCTCTATATCTATATTGTCAAATTTTAACTTCAATTATCTCAAAACTATAATTTTTGAACTATAAAATTCAAAACTCCATAACTTCGCCAATTTAAGACATTTTTGAGCAATTTTTTCTGCGTTCTCTTCAGAATTTTATCCTTTATCAAATTTGACCTCTGGCAAGATAAAATCTCTTTTGTCGCGACGCATCACATATAAGGGTTTTCCTGATATCAGCCCTATATTGGAATTTATATTGTTATAAATTTTGTAATACCATATATTTACCCTATATCGAAATTTACAGAATTTGATATACCCTATTTGACACTATATAATTTAATGTAGGGCTTGAAGTGTCTTATATAACCTTCTCAAGTAACATTAAACCCTCTATCGTGACTCTCATATAAGTCTTATATTGGTATTCTGCGTTTTCAACCTCATAATACCCCTATATTGTTATTCTAAGCGTTGTTGATACCCTATATCACACATATGGTCATAATGTTAGGGTTTTTTATATCGACCCTATATAGGAGTTTATATTTTTATTAAGGCCTTTGCCCGAAAACGTATATCAATTTACTTATATCAGACACAATGATCCCTTATATAGCAAGGAATACTCTAATATAATGCTAAATTAAGCCCTATAGACCGTCCACATTGTATGAGAAAAGTGCCGATATACGGTCGGGAACTCATTTAGCATTATATCTTATCGATATCAGGCTAAAATGTTACTTGGGGGTTAACCATCAGTAGCGTGCGGTCAACATCTGCATAAGGTGTGCAGAATTTTATGACCAAAATTTTATGTAACAAAAAGTTACAGTCTTTATCATACGCGTTCGCTTTATACAAGAGATCAATACTGAGGGCAAATACTAGTGTGCGTGCCGAATATTTTCTTTGGCCGGTAAAAAATGTAAAAACGTAGAACGTTGCATTGGGAGAGAAAGGTAAACATATAAAAATTAATTATTCCGGATAAGTTAAAATTTATCTAAGAAAAATCAAAAATTTTTAAATGATCGCAGCGAGAAATTTGAATATCCGACATCGCGGTATTTGATCCGGTAAATTTTCCGATAATTTTCTTCGGATCCAAAAAAACGTAATGTTGCAGAAAGATTATAAATTAGTTGAGAAAAAATACAAAAATATCAAAAATAAACTTTTCTTACAAAAGCTCTACAGAAAGCTTTATTTTCCGAACCATACTTTTTACGTTCTAAAATCTATTTTCTCTCCAAATACCGATCCTTTATCGACATTTCAAAATTTCCCAAAAAAAAGCTTCAAAAATCTCGAAAGCTCATTGAAAGATTAAAGTTAAAATGTAATTTTATATAATTTGGAATAGATTTTTTTTCAATTCGTTAAATTTAGATAAAATATGAAATTTTAGCTAAAAGCTTTCTCAGCCCATTGTAAGCATAAAGAAAGCTCTAAGTTTCCAACTTAATTTTTTACATTTTAAAACCTATTTTCTATCTAGATCGGTTCATTCACGAAATTTCAAATTTTCCCCAAAAAAATCTCGAAAGCTCATTGAAAGCATATATTTATGCATAGTTTCAGGCCGATAGTTGAATTTTTAAAGAAAGGGCAAACAACGACAATGAATGCCTTAACAATACCTTCAATTCAATTCATTTCATTAAAGCTTTCGTAGAGATTTTAATTTTCCATAGAGCTTTTCAACAATAGTTCCCAATTTAAATTAATTTATCGGGAGATAAAATAGATTTAATAATAAAATTATATTTTAATTAGAAGCTTTGGATAAGTATTTGGATGTTTCTAAAAGCTCGTTTCTCGTAAGCTTGAATTTTCCACGGAAATTTTCTACGAAAATTTCGGATTTCATTTAAATTTAATTATCGGGATAAAAGCTTTCGATGAGCTTTTTGGACATTTTTAAAGCTTTTTCAGAGAATCTTCAATTTGACTGATAATTAAATTATTAGGGTGAAATAATTTCCGATACGATACCTAGTTGGGTGTCGCACACTTGTCCGGTGCACAGCAGAAAGGGAATACAGGTGATTCGAGGAGTTTTTTTTTGTTGAGATGTCAACGATTTTTATGAAGGAAACCCCGATCTTACTTTTTAACTGTTAAGATATTATATAAGGAAGGGATCCTTAAAATTTATGATGATTGATCGGATGATATTAAAAAAAAATATATTGTTGCTAAGAGGGTAATGACTTCGTTCGATAAGATTTTCGGTAAACAACAACAATATTTAATATTAAGAATTATCAGTTGTTTGCTTGGGTGCCCGGGTGACCTTCTGAGATAACCCATCCAAACTTATTAAAATAATTTCACAATAATTTGTTTAATAAAAAATCGATTATATTTTTAAATTTAATAATTCGTTGTTGTTCGCACGTAATTTATTCCCGATGGCATTTTAACCCGATCGACACCCTTTGGAAACAATTTACCAGCCTCATCGTCCGTAACATCCGGTAGAATCATCACCTTCTCTCCCGGTACCCAATTAGCTGGCGTTGCAATGCTTGGTAACCGATCGCATAATTGCATTGAATCGATTACTCGTAAAATTTCACTTTAAGAAGAAATTAATGAAATTAATAAATAAAAAAAATTAAACAATTGACTTACTCCACATTACGACCAGTTGACATCGGATACATCATTGATAGTCTTAATTTATTATCAGGACTTATTATATATAAAGCTCGAACGGTTTTCGCTACATCCGGATCATCTTTCTGCTCCTCATCGATCATATCTAATTGAACAGCCAATTCTCTCGTTGGATCCGCAATAATCGGATAAGGAAATTCTCCGGGGATATCTAAACAGTAGGATTTGATATCCTATGAAATTAATTAAATTTAATTGTGAATAGTAATTTTTATTTCATTTC
Source organism: Symmerus nobilis (assembly GCA_027564815.1). Taxonomy (NCBI): domain Eukaryota; kingdom Metazoa; phylum Arthropoda; class Insecta; order Diptera; family Mycetophilidae; genus Symmerus; species Symmerus nobilis. The sequence goes on along the minus strand of JANTOP010014918.1, from coordinate 3,158 downwards.
GATCCCCCACATACATTAACCCAATCGACATGATTCTGTAAATCATCCACGGAATGAGCGATTAACTTAACATTCCGTTTTGTAAAATATGGTTGATGGACAGCAATTCGTCCCAATTCCGTTGTACAAACGGGCGTAAAATCACTTGGATGGGAAAATAGGACACACCAAGAATCACCTTTCCATTTGTAGAAATCGATTGGACCTTTAGTGGTTTGCGCTTTAAAATTTGGTATCACACTTTCTAACCGCATAGTTAAACGATTAACAATTTTTTTTGTTAGAGAATTGATTAGTATAGGCGACCCCGAACGGTTAATTAGAATTGTTAATGCATTTTCCATGAGTCGCTGTATTTATAGATGGTCTCAAGTAAATAACTAACAACAATATTTTATAAAATCTCGGTCTGTTTTTTATAGATAAAGAAGCAAATGAGAAAAGCAGGGTAGACGAACTAAAATAATTCTCGGGTCGGATGAGAGATCAAAAGAAAGACTACAGACCTTTCTTCATAATACATCTAGGAATATCAATCCAAAATGAGATTGAACAAAACACTGAGTTCAGGACCATGATCGAACAGTAGTTTATCACTGCAATTAAGTATGTTTAATTATGTAATCATTTTACATATAATAATGATTGATATGGTTAAATAACATCGATTTAATATGGTATATGAGTATCACGTACTCGGTATCTAAGCTTTTAAATGTATAAAACATTGACATTGTAGCGTTATAGTAGGTGGGCATGTACTCGTACATACCGGGTGCGGCATATTCGAATTAAACAACTCGAATCGTTAATTTCTTTAATTTTATTCTGATCTCAGGTCCCTATCAATTTTATATTTCTTCTCGAATTCCCGATTAATTAAATATTCATTTAAACCAGCTACATCGATCTTACTCAATCGGGTGATTAATGAACGGATAAAATGTATTTCTTCGATCTGAAAAAAAATAACCGTTTCCTTAAACGTCCTTTCGAACAGAAAAAAAAATTTATAAAAACCTGTTGCTTAAGAAAATCGGATATAAAATTTGCAGTGAAACTATCCTTTTTCGAATTAGCTAATTCAAGTAATTTTAAAAGTTGTCGACAATTTTCCATTTCTAAATTCAAACTGATTTCGAGGGCTTCTTGTAGACAAGATAAATCCAATCGTTTTGGTTTCGGTACATCCATCAATTGCGTTAAGCCACCCCGTCTATTTTGATACTTTATCAATTGGATGGCATGTCCTCGTTCTTCATCCGATTGTCGCTTGAAAAATTCTGAAAGAAAAAATTGCTATAGCCTGGTTGTATGAACGGTAAGTTCCATTACCTGAACATCCCGGTAATCCAATATCTGTTCGATCAAAATGGATTGACATAGATAGATATTCATGACTAGCGGTTAACTCATTCAATATTTGTAGATTTATTTGATCTTCAACTTCTTTTGGATAAGATATCGCATCATTTTGATCGGAACAGTCGTCCTTGCGGTGTCTGGATGATAAATGGAGATTTTTGATCGAAGGAAAATTTTTTCTACTAATCCTTGATGTTATCTTGAATAATTCTCTAAATTTTAACATTCTGACTTTATTATTTGTTGTTTTCTAACCCGATTTGAATTTCAATTTTTTTTCCTTATTCTAGAAATGTCAAGGATCCGTTTAGGGTTAATTTGAATAAATCTATTTAAGTTGTTCGGTTTTATATTTTTCGTGCACGATTTTACAATGGCTCATGGCTCGCAATAAGTTTAATGCGGACATACTTTTTCATTTGCAAATTTCGTGCCTCACCCTGTCACTCGCTCGATATGTTGGACGTCTAGTTCTAATTTTAAATTTCCCTACAAAAGCCCCACGAAAGCTTAAAAGCTCGAAGAAAGCTTTGTGTCGGGGACAGAATTGTATTCGTATTGACACCACTTTTCCATCCAACAAAATGTAACTGCAACAAAAATTAAAAATTCCGACAAAAGCACAACGAGCTCAGTGAAATCTTTACGTTTTGAATAAAATGTTACACTTGTGAATTCTAATTTTTATTCAAATAATTAAATGATAATCTTATTTGAAATTTTCCTACATAAGCTCCAAGAAAGCTTAAAAGTTTAATGAAAACTTCAAGTTTGTAACAATTTAAAAAATAAAACGAGTAAAAAAATGGCGGAGATATGAGCCGTCAAGTAGGACCCTCTTTTGAAAATCATTGCTGATGGTGTAATTTTTTCTCTCTTTTAGGCATAATCTGAATTTAGAAAGTTAATAGCTAATTTTTAGAATTTTTTTTTAATTTTTGAACCAATGACAGCTGTTTGAAAGAAAAAGTCTGATTTATAATGAAATTTTGAGTTTTTGAATATTATCAAAAATAAACTCGGCATCCAATCAAAAAAATCGTATGCTACATCTTAGATAATATTATAAAGAATATGGAGTTTAAATTTCATCAAAATCGGTCAAGTAGATCTCGAGATTCCTGAGATACTATCCGACTCTCTGCAGCGCCCACTTCTAATTGTTGTAACTCCAGAAATAGTTTGAATTTTGAAATGGTTAAACGCTTAAAATATATACTTACAAATATTAACAATTCAGCTAGCTAAAAGAAAATTCGATTTCATAAAAATGCCAGCGTGGTCTAATCCCTTATGATCCTGGCACAGAATTTTGATTACAAACTTGAAAAACAACTCGCCGTTTTAAGCAATTGGAATATGATAGATGTCGATGAAATTGTTTTAGGCAATAAAATTAAATACAAGTTCGTCCATTGCCTTGATATAATTGAATTATCTATACGAAAGCCTAAGATACAAATAATTGAATTAACTTGTCAAATTACTTCTAGATTTAAATTTAATTCGACCAAACTAATGCATATTGTAGTGGATTATTATTTAGCGTTTTCAGTAAATATTTTAGAGATTTATTATTTATTTCTTTAACAGCGAGGTAGATTAGATTAGATTAGATTATATAAATGAGCGGGTGTGACAATGATTGCCCAGTAACCACTGCGGCCTTATTGTGGCATCCCGATAAGTATTAATTAGGTCTAGTCAGCTTTGTATTGGCCATGAAGCGCAGAATTTGCCCTAGTGGTAAGTTTACGATGTCCGTCGGCTCAGTGTGGTATAGCTCGAAGTAT
>JANTOP010014907.1:0-14315 GCA_027564815.1 Symmerus nobilis | reverse complement strand
ATAAATGAAAAAAAGGTCCAGCTTGATCGGTAATGCCGTTCTCAAGTTACAGTGATCACCGTATTCGAAAACATGGTTTCGAGAAAAACGCGTTTAAAGTTTTGAGTACGATTCATATGCCGATAAGAAATTTACGACACGGCTCCACTCAAAGCTACTTATCTCCATAAATAACGATCCGATTAGTCTGAAATTTGCACAGAATATGAATAGAAATATGCTACTTTTAGAAAATACTTTCGATTTTCTCAAAATTATTACTGCATGTAACCCCTTAATACTTAATGGGATAATAATAATATTATATGATAAACTATAGGAAACTAGAGAGCTAGGACTTTGTTTCAACAGATTATAGGAATCCTCAGTTGACAGCCAATAATTACAACCCTTATTTAACATTAAATGCTATCCAGGTATTTTTAAAATAAAAATCAACGATTAGAAAATATAATATAATAAAACAAATTAGATATTTTTTAATATTTTATAGTTTTCTTTAATATGATGTCCTTTTCGCAGCCACCTAAAAAAATAAAATCTGTACAAAATCAGAGATATCTATTTAAATTAGAAAGTATACCATTAGCAAGGACCCATTATATGCGAAATAAAATAAATTAAATTTCTGAATGCAATAAGGTGGTCGACCACCTCCAACACTTTCCAATTAGTGATAATTTCGTTGTGTTATTCCTGTATGGGTTTCAGGACTCAATGGTATATACAAAATTAATTAAAGAAATAATATTTTCTATTCTATATGCATTTAAGTTTTAACATAAATAACATAAATGCATTTCTATATGGTAATTTTTGAATATGAATTTATAGGGTAAAATTGTTAAATTTTTTAAAAATGACCGAACTTTACCCATTTACCCAATATAAAAGTTCGTTAAGGTGAATTATTAATAGAATTTCTCTGAATTATTTATGTATAAAAATGTGTGCTGCGGTGTAGTATACTCGGTGTAACGTTTTGTCTTATCAGAATATTTATGAGCGATTCAAATGTTTATTGAAAATATTTTGATAATGAATTTGTAATGTTTCATGGCATATCACCAAATAAATTTTATTTATTGTTTTTGTTTTTAGATTTTTTTTTCGTTTTTTTTGGGAGGAAAGTCGCCACAAAAGTTCCTTGTCCAAATTGGGTTGATATAATTTTTCGGGGATATAAATTCCAAAAATATCAGTTAATAAAATTTTATTGGATATTTTCTACGACTTTTTCCGTATTGATAACAAAGAATATCGTTTTTTTTTTTCAATGAATTTGAAACCCTCCGGAGTCTCGTTCTGTAATACTTTTCAATTCATTTTGGTAATAAATTATATGGAAATGTAAACAATAATTCTTGGTATTTTTTTGTTCACTCGAAATTCCTTACCAGTCCTTAAAAAGTATATATTTTGAATATCGATAAAAATAAGAATATAAATGAACTTTTCTTTATTTATAATATCTTGGAATTGGGGGGGATGGTTTCTTCTTCTTCGATTTCTTTATTTGAAATATCAATATTTACTTTTATATCCAAATAAATACATTACCAATTTTTTCTTTCAACCCTGTTGAAAACCAGTGTCTCGGGTAACCTATATTTTAGTCGGAAAAAGGTGGTTTATTTACTAGTCGAATCGAATCTTATATTATGTTGATATGAACAAAACCCTATTTACACCACCGTGGTTTTAAATTTATATCGGGAATCGTTTACATTACTACAAGTTATTGAATTTTGGTTAGATACCGGGTTGGGGCTATTTACTCGAAAATTAATCACCTCTGGTTTTTGTCAACTTCGTGACCAATGCATCATTTTCCGATATCAAATAAAATATACTCAACTTTTATAATCTTCGTGTAAAGTTTTAGACCCGGGGAACATTTACTCCCGTTCTATCTCGAATGAGAAGAGAAAGTGTTCCGAATGGAGTTTCGATTCGATGAAAATAAATAAAAGTTTATGAATAATAAGAAGAAATCTATGAAAACCCCGTAAATATACCTTTTTCCGTCCACCCCTCAATCGATAGAAATAAAAGTTTTTTTTTATCAAAATCCTTCCGTATTTTGGCCATAAAAAATTATTCTTACTCCTTGAAAATAAGAAAAATTATGAATCAGTCTCATGGGGGTGGGAAATTTCCATTACTATTCGATGAACATTTTACCGAACCAATTTTAAATTGTTCTATGGGGGCAGAGGGTATATTGGATGGGTACTTTATCCAAATAATGTGACGATGATGATCCAAATCAAACAATATGGAAAAAAATGTACGTAAACCTGAATACATAATCCTTCAACCAAACCCAATGACCAATCAAATTTTTTTTTTTATATTGTTTGTTAAATAATAAGGATTATATGGGTTCGTTTTTTTTTGCATTTATTCAGGACGGTAAGTGGTTGGGTGGTAAAGGTACCAAGGAATGGAGGTTGTAAAAAAGAAAATCAATAAATAATAATCATTTTTTCCTGAACCGTAAGTATACCAGCAAGTTTTCGACATGTTTTCTTTTGGTGCTAAATAAATAAATAATAAATTTTCATATAAAAGCTTTGGCAATGTTTTCATTGAAAACCAGGTTTTCATTGCCATATACCAATTTCCTTCCACAGCCTCTTCAACTAATCATATATGAATAAACGTTCGACATACAAAGAATTTCATTGCAATTATGTTGAATCCGTTTCATCATATTATTAAAATTGTCTTTCCCAGAGGAAATGAAATAATAAATGTATAATTGAATTTGACCTATCCATCTACTTCCTATTTAATATAATATGAAATTTTCATTCCAAATTTATTACTTGGTAAACTTTATTGTTTGAAGATCACTTCAATTTTTCATATTTTCTAGCTATCCAAACGGAAAATTGCAACTTGGTTTTCATTTATGTTGATATATTATCATTATTTTTGTGGAATGGAATTGTTGGATAATAATTTCTCATTAAAATGAAGGAAAGCGGAAAGAAGTTTTTGATAGCGAAATTTTGATATCAATCAAAAAATGTTCAAAATTGAATGAAGAATGACTATATGGGGAAGACAAAATTTCTTTAATTGTAGCTCGAATGTATATATATATGGACTGCATATAAATTCTACTCTTTTTTTTTTTAATTGTAGAATATAATTCATAATATATGATTCATTCCGAATCAGTGAATATTTTTAGAATTTTTTTTAATATTCTACTGAATAATCAGAACAAAACACGTTTGCAATAAAAAAAGAAAAACTCTACCAAATACAAGAAATTTGTATTATTCACTTTATTTGCGAATAATCGCAGCTTTATTATATAATCGATGCATTGGATATAACAGCTGAAATACAGTACACCTTCAATTATTCTGAAACGTTATCTTTTATTTTATTTAACATATTTTTTCATAATCTGAATCTCCGACCCATAAAGTGCTCTATAAAACCTGATTGTTAAAAATCTGACGGACGGCTTAAAAATCTGTAAAGAAGCTTTAACTTTTGAATACAATTTTATTCGTTTTCAAATCGAATTTTGATCCTAATAATTAAATTTTAATCAAATATGAGACGTTCCTAGAAAAGCTCTGCCAGAGCTTTTTTGAAGCTCAAAAAAAGCTTACACTTCGGGATATAATTTTATTCGTATTGAAACCTACTTTCGATTTAAATAATTTAGCTGGAACGAAACTCAATATGTTATGACAAAAGCTCAGCATAAACGTAAAAACTCAGCGAAAGCTTCAAAGTTTTGAATCACATTTTAGATGTTTTGAAATCTTATTTTAATCCGAATAATTAAATTTTAATCAGATGGGAAATTTTCCTATGAAAGCTCCACAAAAGCTTAAAAGCTCAAAGAATGATTTAGGTTTGGGACATAATTTTATTCGTATTGACACCTATTTTCCATCCAAATAATTTAACTGCAACGAAACTCAAGATACCCCGACAAAAGCTCCACATAAACATACGAAATAAAGTTTTATATATTATCGGAGAATTTATGACTCTTCTGAGAGTCGAAATTGCCGAAATATGCTGAAATAAGGAAGATTTGGGTAACTTGAATTGCAAGCTTCGTTACTTACAATATTATTAGAATAGATTAGAGAATAGTCAGGAATAGATAAGAAAGTCGGTAAACGTCCTGCCAAAATAGGGGGGAAAATCATAATGTGTATATCATAGTCGAGAAATGTCGTACAAGTTTTCGTAAATTTCTGAGAAAGTTAGAAAATTTCTAAAAATCAGATGAATTTTGGAAATGATAGGAAAATGTATAATAAAGTGAGTTTCTGTCATTCCGACTTTTTCTAATTTAATTTGGATTTTATCTGTTTTTTTAAAAAAATAATTTCCCGAATTATTTCGACATTTTTACTCCAGTGGCGTGCGGTCAACATCTCCATAAGGTGTGCAGAATTTTATATTTGGCTGGGCTGGCCAAAAATTTAAAAACGTGGAAAGTTGCTTTGACAGTTAGGTAAAAATAGAAAAATTAAATATTTCGGAAAAGTTGAAATTTATCTAAGAAATATTCTAATCTAAGAAATTCGTAAAGGCTCGCACCGAGAAATCTGAATATCGAACATCACCACATTTGATCCGGATTTCCCGGCTATTTTCTTCGGAACCAAAAAAATGTAATGACAAAAATACAAAAATACAAAAATATGAAAACTAAACTTTTCGTACAAAAGTTCTGCAGGAACTTGAAAGTTCCCACAAACCTTTTTTTTGGAACCTTTGTTTTTACGTGTTAAAGTCAATTTTCTATCTAGATAACGATGCTTTAACAAAATAATATTCCCAAAAAAAGCTTCAAAGATCTCGGAAGCTCATTGAAAGCTTAAAGTTTAAATATCTTTTTATATAAATTGGAATTCGAATTTTTATCCCATTCATTAAATTTAAACGAAATATGGAATTTTCGCAGAAAGCTTATCTGAACTATTAAAATCTGAACAAAGAAAGCTCTAAATTTTGAACGTCATATTTACGTTTAAAAATCAATTTCCTATCCCAATAACTATCATTTAACAGAATTTCAACTTTTTCCAAAATAAAGCTTTAAAAATCTCCAAAGCTAGTTCGAAACTTAAAATTCAAATGTCATTTTATATAATTTAGAATTGAAAGTTTTTCCCATTAATTAAATTTAAATGAAATATGAAATTTTAGCAGAAAGCTTATATAAACTATTAAAGCTTAACGAAAGCTCTAAGTTTCGAACTTAATTTTTTACGTTTAAAAATCTATTTTCTATCTAAATAACGGACCATTAACGAAATTTCAATATTTTCTAAAATAAAGCTTTAAAAATCTCCAAAGCTCTTTTAAAGCTTAAAACTGAAATACCATTTTATATAAATTTGGAATTTAATTTTTATTTGATTCATTAAATTTAGATAAAATATGAAATTTTCGTTAAAAACTTTATCAATCCACTGTAAGCTGAAAGAAAGCTTAAAGTTTAGAATTTCATTTTTTGCGTTTTATGAAATTTTAAACTTTCCCAAAAAACGTGTTTCAAAAATCTCGAAAGTCCAAAGAAAGATAATTTGCATTCAATTCAATTCAATACCGTCATTCGGCAGAAATTTTAATTTTCCACAAAGCTTTTAACTTTAAAGCTTTAATGAATAAAATAACAACATATTTTATTTAAAAGCTTTGGATAAGTTTGATGATTATTGACAAAGTTATTAAATAAAATAATTTCAGTTAGCAATAAAAATTGATTGCGATTTGGTCGATATTTCAGGTGTGCTCTGCGCCTTCTGCGCTATAGACTTTATTTTATCAACATTATCATAACAATTTTAGAACCCGAACTGTCTTCAAAGGTCGCCCGGTTCGGATTGGTTCCAAATTTTACGTAAACTATAATTACCACTTTCGATTTTTAAATGATATCGAGGTTCAAAATATCGGTGAGTTTACTGCAATGATTTAATATGGTTTGATAATCGTGATTGCCATAAATAAATCACAAAATCATTATATTCTCGTATATGCCTTAGAGAAAGAGGGAAGGGCTGGGGAGTAGAAAATCAGAATAATGTAAGAGCCTCTTATTGTTATGTGTGATTCAGGTGTCCGAATATGGTTACGAAATGATAAAAACCGGTCTCTGGATTTTTATTTCTATTCACATATCGATTGTGTTTGTGGTTGAACACATTAATCTTAATAATTTTATTTTAACGTAAGAATATCGAGATATTCAAATATTCTATCTCATGCATCTTCGAGTTGTATTTACCATATACGTTCACAACACCATATATTCTAATTCCAATTAAGCATATGTCTGATTTGGCGAAATTGTTTCAAACGAGTTGTGCTTTACAGCTTTACAACAATTTTTTTATTTTTGTCTTGCACAGAAACTTGTTTTCTTTTTTCTATTCCCATCTCAAAAATGGCCTCAAGATCTGTTTCTTCTGTGCCATCCATGTTATTTTTCATATAAAAATGTTATAGAGCAATATCATAAAATATTCATTAAAACAACATATTAGAGGGTTACATCATCACAATACTTACCGTAGCAAGTCAGGGTAATATTTCGAAATGGAAGAAAATCTTTTTTCTGGACGATTTTCAATGGAGCTACTTGACTTTACTCGGCACAGTGACCTAAAGTAAAATAATGTCACGTTGGAAGTAGGGAATCTCGAATATATACACACATTTTCCCATGCAATGAATGTGAGATGTGTGTTAAAAAATCCCAACGGGTAATTATGTGATAATAAAACAAATGAATAACAACATAAGAGCTTAAAGCAATGACATCACTTTTAGAGGTGGATATAAAAACAATGTAAAATGTATACAATGTGAACTAAGCATAACGAGCAAATATCATACAATGCTACTGACATATAATAGTAATGTCCATTAGAAATTGACCATATAGGATTCGGTCCGACCTACCATCATCCGCAACCGGGACAATGGATAAAATATCTTATTAATGTGATTCATTTGCAATGACACCTTATAGTATGTAAGAAAATTTGTAAAACGACGGAGCGATGCGAAAACCACCATCACACACTATTAAATTTTAAGTAAAATTAAAATTCACATACAAGACATTAAACTTCTCATTTCCAGTCATACGGTTCGCTAAAGCGATACAGATTTTTTTATCACTTATATTAATTAAAAACTTGTCAATATCGACGAATACGTTATCAAAATATTTGTTTAGAGTTTCGCATTGCCTGCAGTCGTGCTCTATCTAATGATTTTATATATAACCATTTCCGATTTGAGATTAAAATCAATGTCAAGTTAACGGCTTGTTTTGAGGTTTCCCATTAAGGCGACCACCCTTTACAAGTGACAGGCAATTTGACTTTTATAACCACCAATAATCTATATATAAAACGAATCAGTAGGCAGGGTTCAATTGCGATAAAATATCTGTATAATGTGTACCTGTACAGTTCAATCGAAAGCCATCCTGACTGGGTAAAGACAATCTAAATAGAGCATTTGAAATGAGCAATGGGCTCCGTTGATAATCTAATTTATATCTGTCGCTGATGTCTAGTTTCAATTAGCCGCAGTGGCATATACATAAAAATTTAATCTACAAGTATGATACGTTTGAAATAAAATGCTTTTAAGCTCTTTCATAATTTTATTCTTTTGGTATCATCGTGAAGGAATGACACAAAACATTAAAAATCTGACTTCTTACGATATATATACGATTTGCTCGCCTTGTTATGTTTCTTATGGCTTTTCCGTTTTCTTCTATTTTTCTTTTTACTTCATTTCATTGCCTTTTGTTTCTATTCTTTTGTGTCCCATTTACTTCTATTCTTTTGTAATATTTTCCTATACGTCGGATATGGGGTGCGGTACTACCAATATTCTCATTCCTTGCAAAGCCGACGTTTATTAATCGTAAAAATCAGGAAGTTTAAAAAAAAAGAATGTAAAGTTTTCTTTTAAAATTCAGATATCTCTGATATGTTCCATGATATTTTTTAAATAATTCTATTCTAAATATGGCACATAACCGATTTTAAAAGAATCCGTTTAATATACAAAAGGATATATACGAAATAATTCCGTTGCTTGATATTTCGTAACACGATATCATCAAATTATCATTTTACAATCAGAATTTTTAAGGGTAGAAAAGGGGGAGGGAAAAAATATAAAACAAAGCGGAAATTACCAATAACTTGACCCTAATATTCCTTCATTCCATTTAATCTCTGCATACGGAACAATATAACCTGAATACTGATATCCAGGGATGATTCTTTTTCCTGTGTCTATTAGCTTTTTATTAGCTTTCCCATTGTTTAAATGGATGATTTAAGTAGGACGGGGTTGTATAAGGGGTTTATATAGGCAATACAATATAAAAAGGTCGGAATAAGTTATTTAAATAACTTAGAAAATAAAGGAGACCGAAGAAAACTCATCCATAAATTATATATGTATAGGGCTGTTAATATAAAGTTTTTTTTTATTGAAAAGCAATTTTCTAAAAAGGAAATCATCTTGGAATCTATCCATATCACAACCCTATTTATCTGAATGTAAACTATAAGATTAGTAGGATCTCACCATAATCGGTATACAAATCCCTCACAATCAGTATGTGTGTAGAATAATTTAGGGTGCGTTGTTTTCCCAAATAAAAAATAACTATGATGGCGAATAAATAATTAATTACGGGGAAGTTTCGTTTATTAGCTCAACAATCCCTTCTGTTGCTAGGAATTATACGTTTCCTTGGTAATTCTATCAACAATTATTTTTCATAATTTTCGATGCTTTCTAAATCTGATGTCCTAATCTACAGCTTTGTATATATCTTTTCGAGCAATATCTCGGAGTTATAACTCCAAACTTGTTCGAATGGGTGTGGTGGCCGGACTCTGAACATATACATATGTCCTTAGTCATAAAAAAACAAATGGATACAAAACTGAATAAAATAGGAATGTGGCCGGGTTGATTTACAACAGAAAATGATACCCAAGCTGCTGGACATAAAATTTATATAAATAAATATTGAAATGGACTTGTTGTTTCGAAACATTATTCTGAGTATATGGATGTGTAGTAAAAGATTAGGACGATTGATGATCCGTTTGGACGAAATTGTCCCCACAACTTTCTGTAGATAAAACAAAAAAAGAAACGAGACGGAAAAAAATTATACGAAAAAGAAATTTATATCCTTTTCTAATCCTAACAACGGGACAATACGTTTAAAATTATAGATAACGATACAGTCGGTATCGTTATCCATAATAAATCCCTCTAACATTAAGTAGATATTTATTAATAATTTCTGTTTCCATTCAGAATTTCTTTAGACTGTTAGTTGGAATCTGCCGACCTATTGGCCTAGAAAAGAATGTTTTTTTTCTATCGTTAATACCATGCGTACATTTTTCATTTCATGCTGTCATCCCTTATGTTGCTTGTAAAACCTAATTCTGTATAGGCTTTGATATAGAGATCTCATCTTAATATTTAGAAACAAGGAACCAGAAAAAAAGTGGAAGGAAACCGAAGGAACAAAAAACCTAATAATGATGATGTTAGACATTTAAATTTAATGTTTCTTTCATAAGACATGCCAAGCAAAATAAATGGCAAACAAATAATGGACGATTGTTCGATTTTTTTGTTGCCTTCTTATACTAGAAATTTTTCCCGAAAATGTGTCATGACTTAATTGAGAAGGATGAAGTTTGTATTCTATTTAAAGAAAAAAAAAATCTGTTCATTCATCCTATGAAATTTTGAAATATAAATAAGGAGCTGTCGGCAATATTTCTGCTTAATCATTTTAAGCTTTTTATTACATATGCCTCCGATTTGATTTTTTTTAACCGGTCCGAAATCAATGTCAATTTGTTAAAAATAAAATTCTTTTTTTAGTAAAAAGTTTTTATAAATCGGTTCAGATTTTCAAGACGGACAATTATTATCATTTGTCATCATTTTCCACTATATTAATACTTTATTTAAAAAATTACTATTGACATCGATCTGCGGAAAGAATTACAAAATTAAGCGAGAAATTATTTGTTTTGTAACATTCGTTACAAAATGGTAGCAGGAGATTATATAGTAAAATTGAACTGGAGATTTTTAGTTATATAAAACCCAAAACCATTTAAAAAATAAATTTATATCAAGTTTAATTTCAGTTTAAAATACAGTCAACTAATATAAAATCTCGAGAATGCAGGAAATAAGTAATGGGTTGGATTTGTATTTTCTATAACAGTGTCAGCAGTTTATACAAATACCAAATACAATTTTATTTTTTAATTATTATTAAAATAAATAATTAACAAAAATTAACCAAACATTCTTTGAATCATAAATTAAAAATAAATATTAATCTTTTAATCTTATATCCTTTCCATCTCGGCATTGGAAATCGGAAGCACCAGAATTGATACCGCAAACTGCTAAGCTCCTTAACAGAATTTTCTCTAACTGCACTCTTGTCATCAATAGTCTTCAGTTCCGGATGTTGTTTTCCAACTTTTAACTAATAGACTATTCATTCAATTGCTCTGTAATTTTACCTCGTCTTACTTTATCAATCTAATGGACTTGTATTAACTTTCAAGTACTGCTCGATGGCCAGTATATTCATTTTGCTGTTTTATTTAGGACGCAGTTTTTCAAAAAATGAAATTTTTTGTTCAGGTGAATGGAATTTCAATTGTTTGATTGTATTACTGAGAACTTTTACAATGTCATCCCTTTCACCCTGAAATATTGTATTCACCCTATGAACATGTTGCAGAATTGATTTTAGAAAGCAAATATTAACTAAATTTAATTCTTGTAAATGAATATTTGCCAAACTTGTTACTTGAAAACCAATTTTCGGTTTCCTTAATCGTTTAATTCTAAATATTTTTTGGTGAATTCTGCTAACTGCAGGATATTGAAAACCAATTATATGTTTCACTTACCATGATGTCTTTTAGTTTAAAACAGGGGTGTTCAGCGCCTAACACCAAGGGTATTTCTTTACCCCTAAGTAAAAATTGACGTAATTAAAATTAGCATTGGAAATTTGAAATTAAAATAAACCGGAAGAAAATCATAAGCGGTCATATAATTTTCATTTATTTTTAAATATCTACAAATTAAACCTTTGGCAAATATCAGGCCACTTTCTAGGTTTATATTTTAATTTTCTATTTGTAATCTTAAACAATTTAAATTAACGAATTATTAATTCGAATATAATTGTAGAATTTAAATCAATTCCAAATAATATCCAATAAATACGTAATGTGCTTTGTGAATCTGTCATATAACCCTTTTCTGCGTACCTTTTCGGTTCTCGTTACATAAAAAATCCCACCAATCGTCCTTTCAATTTACGCGAAATGGGGACAAAAAAAAAAAGAAAATCAATCATCAAAAATAGAAAATGGTTTCCATTGAAATGTAGAATTTAAAGTTTTCATTGAAAGTGGATTTTCCTTTCAAAAAAAAAAAGGTAAATGAAATAAAATGTTGGACAACAAAATAGTTGATCATATAGGGGATGGACCATTAAATTTTTTTTTACAATTTTTTTCTCTCTCCTCTTTTATTAATTCCTACAATGATGATGCTGCAGGATTACCGGTGTCCGATACGACAGATTGGATTTATATTTTTTTCTGTACAATATCTGCATCTTGTATTGAGATTGGTGATAGGGATTCAATGAGGAGGGATTTTTTTTTGTGTTTGTTGCTCTTTCTTCTATCCATTTAATAAATAAAAAAAGAAAATTCTAAAAGGCATTACTCAGCAGGAGATATTCATCTTACAAGGTCAGCTTGTCTTTCTATGAGAGGGTATATACGGAATCTTACGCCCGTTTTTCATATATTTTTTATGTTCGAGCATTTAATGTATACAATTTGTGAAACACAAGATTTTACATCAATTTATTTTTGAAATAAATCCTTTAGAAATACCTATGTTTTATGTGTATAATATTCTACTTATTTTTTATTTTATTTATATGTACTGCCGGATAAAAAAAACGTTAGGGGTTGTTCCGTATATCATACATGGAAGAGAGCAGGAAGCGAACAATTCTTCTGTATTATACGAAAAACTTTCAAACCTTAATAATTTTTATATGAGAAAAATAAAGCTCTTAAAAATAAAGAAATGTGAAGTTTTTTGTTTTCTTTTTCGACATCCCATAACTTCATTTTTCCTTCCCCAAACACATGTACTTCCCTGTCGAGAAGAAGAAAATAAAACGTTTGTCCGGGGGGGTGGGGTGGTGGTCGTTATGACTTCCAGCTTTGATAGACTGTTCTACAAACGAATCAAATCCACTCAAATAGAAACATGATATGGTATATTGAACATTTTCAACAACCTTCGCCTCCGCAAGAAAAAAATTCCCAAACCTCCAATTTGAATGTCACCAAATCCGTATGTTGTACAAATATAATAAAATGTGACATATAAGAGAAAAAATTAAAGGAGAAAAAGAAATGAAAACCTATTAAATCTTACGCACGATATATGGATAGGTTCAGGGATGAAATGAACCAAATCCGTTTTCAATCTTTTGGTATACGAAATTTTTCTTCCACTTAATACATATTAACTCTGAACCATCCTGTTTTTCTTTCTATTATTTGAATGGAAAAACTTCCTTCATAATAATAATAAAAAAGAAAAAAGAAAATAAGGAAAGAAAATCGGTTTTATAAATACATGAATGCGAATAACATACATCATAATATTATATCGAATTCATTCCTCCGCAGTCTGTTCATATTTTTTTTTTATTGGCGGATTTTACGCTAACGCTGGAATCGTTAAATAAAAGACTATACCCAACTACACAAACAATTTTATCCGGCAACAATATTGTTAAGAATAATCGAAACATTAACTGATCTCGGGGATTACCTATACCCCATACCAAATATTCATCCCATAAAACAATTTAATACGAAATGAGCATTCATAAAAAAAAACTACAGATGTGACGGAATTATTTGAGATAAAGTTTGAACGAAACTGAATAATTTGTTAATGCTACCTTCAATACCAACAGCTTCCCCCTGAATAATCCGTACAATCAAATTGTTCTCTAAATTGGGGAACGATTCTATTTGCGATTGGTTACAAAATCATAGCGTAATATTAAATAAAAAATCATCTGACACCATTTTTGTAACTTAATATTCGTACTATTTAACATGAGGGATGACTGATTAGATAGGGGTGGGGAGGACAAGAAAAAAAAACTGATACGCGATAAAAATAACAACAAGCTTTGTTATGTTTGACGGTAAACATTTTGATCCACATTTTTTCTGCATCACATAATCTCTATGTACATGTTTTTCTGGAAACCCCATGCATCCCATAAAACCAACATACTCCGATATTGTTCGGATTTATAGGAATGTTCAATGGATATAGAAGTTGGTATATTTTCTAGTTCATATAACGTTTACCAGGAAAATCGGTAACTTTTCTTTTCACATATATAAAAAAGAGCAATGTAATAGAGAATTTTCTTCCTTCATAAATATGTTTCCTGGGAGAAAATAATGAAGTTAGTAATCTACCTTGTCGCCCGTATTTTTCGATGTAAAGATACTTGGAAAATAAAAAGAGAATGTGAAACGTGTACACGAGTACGATTAGCCCAATATCTTGGCTCAAAGGACTAATGCTCTCTCTAGCAGCAAGATGATTTCAAACAGTACCTTCAAGGCTACTGGATCACATTGATTCAGATTAATTATTAATTCTAAAATGTTGTAGTCTTAGTTCTGCATCTAGAGTCCTGAAAATTGGCACAGATACTCTTAAAGGATGTATCATTCAACCCATATACGTTTAATTACTTCTTACTTAAGAAGTTTTTGAGATATTTAATTTAGAAATTGGTGGCGGGAAATTAACATAGGAATTTTAAAACAGATTCCCGTAATAATTACCCTAATTGCTCATAAACATTTTTAAAAGGTAAATGTTAGCCAGAACTATGATTTTAGTTGATAAAAAGCCAACTTTTCCAATTTTCGAGTTTTGGCAAAAAACATGGACTATATACTGTCCTTTTTTTTTTGGTCATTTTGCAAAACCACTCCTAGGAGCCTGAAACTTTGCACATTATATACCTAAGCTCAACCCAGAATGATTACAAATAATTTGGGCAAGTTTTTCTCGTGAATATTTTGAGAAAAAAATTTTTATTTGTAGCCGATTCCAAATTTATGAATAGGTTTACAAAAGCTATCAGTAAG
>JANTOP010014896.1:0-14316 GCA_027564815.1 Symmerus nobilis | reverse complement strand
GAGGGGGGGGGGGGAGGTAAGGGGTCCGGTTATCCACTGTTGGATTTCAAGATAGTTGTTCCAATTGATCTTATCGGGGTTTTTTTTTGTGGAACCCCTCCTTCCCCCTTAAAATTTAACCTGAACTTGATATTTCGAAATTTGGTTACGAATTGACTTCCGTAGGGGAGGGAATAGAGGGGCAATTTTTCCACAGATCAATAAGTCTACCCAAGGGGACATTTTTGTATTTTATAAATATACTGTAGGAACTCCCCTTCGCCTTCAAAACCCACATTTAAAATATCAATGTTCAGGAAGGACCATCTGGTGACGACTTGGTAGATCTTAACCCCACCAAAAGTTAGTTCGTACCCTAAGCTATAATCGCTCTAAATACACTGAAGGTATAAAACAAGAAACTTGTTTGATTATAGAACAACGAAAGTTAGTCTGCAAAACAGTCTGCAAGCACAGTCACCTATTTGGTATTTGGAATGACAAAGCTTGATTTAATAAATGATATCGAGCTATTTATACTATTCAGGCTATTTATACGATATATTCTGTTTAGCCTACCCTTCGGCGCGAAATTGATTATAACATTGATATTGTACAAGAAACATATGGCGCGATACAGCAAATTGTGACAGACTAAATATCACTCTTATTTTGAGCCCTGATTTATATGGATCTGCTATTATTCGAAATTAATTCGTAAAAGAATATTTCTCTTTTTCTCCATACTTTTTGGCACTAGTGAGAATATAATGTACTTAATTATAGATGAAAACCAACCGCCATATATATGGAAAGGAAAACATAATACTACAAGTGGGTGAACAATTCCGGTTTACAAAAGGTGGTAAGCCATTTTAACCCCCAGCAGATTTTATTTAAAACATATACCACTGGAGTATAGCATGCAAATTTTATGATATTGAACCAATCGAATAGAGAGGAATTAAATTGTTGCCCAGTGTAATTATTTGAATAAATTTTGTGGGTATAATATTTTGTTTCGGCCATCAAGGGTTGTACTTTATTAAGTTATAATAAATATATTCTATATGTACTCGTAATATAATTTTTTAACCCACCCACAACTCTTTGTAATCCTATAAGGGTTAAACAATTCTATAATAATTTATTTAAGTTAAGGTATTGAGGTGAACTTGAATTACTGGGACTTTACAGAAAATTACTTTGATTTGTTACCACGACGAGAGTATTGAAATAAATAAAAATAGGAATTCCAAAAGAAATTCATTTCAAATTTAATTGTCTCATTACATATTCATAAGAAACGTTACGTTTATTTTCAAAATATATCCCACAAATGGTCGTAGCAATAATTAATCCAACCAAAAAGCCACCCCAAAAAATGATTTATGCATAACACTATATTTTGCTTCCAGGTTTTGTGTAATTTATATTGAAAATAACCTGCAGTAGGTATTAAATAAAAGAAGAGAATTCTATCTAGAATTTTCATGATACAAAATGTTAACAGCTTTAATAAGGGATTCTGATGTAAGCGGCCCCATTACTTTATCATATTTCATGATGAATAGGATATAGAGTTATGATTTCTTATTGAGTGCCAATGGGTATGATTTTAATTGATATTTTTATGCCAGAGACTTATAAATGTCGTAAACAAATCACAATGTTAATCCTTATCCATAATTCTTTACTCCCAAACATTAAAATATTAATGGGCTAAACGACCGTATAGTAATATTAAAATTGCATTGTATACTACAAATTATTTATATTATTAGTACAAAAGAAAGAAAAAAAAATTGAAAAAATTTAGTCTTTCTGCAGTTTTATTGCCAACACATTTATAAGATAAAGCTTAACGCTTCTTGGACATCTGCATTCGACCCCAAATAAATAGGACTTCGTTGATGAATTGTTTCAGGTACAATATCCAAAATATTAATTTTCCCGGTACTAGCGGTGCCACCAGCTTGTTCAACGATATACGCCATTGGGTTACATTCATACATTAAGCGTAACTAAAAGAAAGAATAATCAGTAAAGAATAATTTTAAGATTAATGAATATTTTTGAAAGGATTACCTTTCCATTAGGACTTTCGTTTGTGGCCGGATAGATAAATATTCCGCCGTATTTAATAGTTCTGTGAACGTCCGCTACCATACTTCCAACGTATCTATAAATGGAATATTTCTTAGTTTCTATATCGGTCAGTTTCGAGTAAATTGTACCTAGCACCATACGGTTTCCCTTTGGTTGGATCTTTTTTAGCTTGAATATAATTCTTAACCGAATCATTCCATAAATGGGTATATCCTTCGTTAATTGAATAGATTTTTCCCTTTTCGGGTATTCGAATATTCATATCGGTCAAAATAAATTCACCGATAGCCGGATCGTACGTGAATCCATTGACACCATTTCCCAAGCTTAACACAACCATTGATGCGGATCCATATAGAGCATATCCGGCCGCCACCATATTACGTCCCGGTTGCAATGCATCCGATAATTGTGGCGGAACGTCTGGCCCCGTTTGCTTTCTATATATACCAAATATACTACCAATCGATACCAAACAATCAATATTCGATGATCCATCCAATGGATCAAAACAAACAATATATTTGCCTTGCTTGTCCGTTTCAATTTCAATAATATTTGTATTCTCTTCTGATACTAGCAGGCATGTTGTATAGGATGATTGTAGCATATTGATAAACAGTTCGTTTGATAAGACATCTAATTTTTTCACCTCTTCACCTTGAACATTTGTATCACCAGAGATTCCATGACTGAAATTCGAAAATATGATTGGGAATGAAATTGATAATTAATAATTTGTTTACAGTTTTGCGATTCCAGCCTTTCGAACTGCCGAACTAACCGCCTTTATTGCCGTTTGAATGCAGTTTAATAGTTGAGATAAGTCACCAGTTGCATCTTTAAATTTTCTCTGTTCAGCCAGGACGAATCTTGTTAAAGTCATTGCATTCGAATCGAACGCTTGTTGGGTGGATTGCTGCATATCGTCTTCTATATAAATCAGGTAAGATATTGTGTTAGAAATGGAAATTATCATAAGGTGGAAGTTGAATAGCTAGTCAATTGGATCGGCCAAAATAGATTTTTAGCCACTTATACCCTAGATTCCCCTAAACTATATATCATTTGCGTATGTAAAGAATTTCGTTAGAAAATGTGGTTTATTAGTATTGTTGTGATAATTAGTGAATATAAGTAGGTATATTTTCTGACAAATTTCACTCATGATTTGCTGAATATTCTATGGAATTTAGCGTGTTAGGAGGGCATGACTTAATAGCCAATTCAATAATAATAATTTACAATCAAAATCACTCCTGTACTTACTATTATTTTCAATCATTTCTTCTAAATAATTAATTTGCCTGAAATGTATCCTTATCTCAACATCTAAATAATTTATTGAATAGAAAAAAGTGATTGTTTCGTACAACAAACACTTAAATAAATAATCATTTCCTTACCTGTTTTTTCGGTGGAATTTTATCGAATGTCGTCTATTAAGATTTAGTGTTGCAAGACTGTCAGTAATACGGATTTATTTTAGACGTTGTTTCGTTAGCTTTAAATTACTCACTGAATTGATTCAACTAGTAAACCAGACACCAGTCTATATACAAATTTTATTTAAAAAATTACATAATTTTTAGCCGATAAAAGCGATTTATTCAAGACATTTCCATACTATAAATAGAATTTAAACATGAATTGTTGGAACGCTTACAATTCGGTTGTGTGATAGGAAATGTTAGTAAACAGCCGATGGAAAAAATACTATAATGGTTTTAATTGATGTTGGGCTATTCCGTAGATACGTCCCTAAAAGTATTCATTAACTAATGATACCAAGTACGGTTAGAATATAGATTTTATTAAATTTCAGTTAAACATTTTCCTTCTGAGAATATCCAATCACTCACTTATAATACAGGAAATCCGTAGTTCCGATTTGGCATTAACGGATTTTGTACCACCGGGTGATATTTCACCCGACAGAAATGGTACGCATTGAGTAATTTTTTTAACTATCCAAATGTTATCGTAGAATGGTGATAAGACAATATGTCGGGTGAAAAATCACCCTTTGGGATATTTTCATACCATTGAAAAGATTCGCGCTACATTTTTGCTTCTTTGATTATTTGATTAGTACCAGGTACTCTGAATAAGAGTTACATATTCGACAAACTTCGCCCTTTTTTTGATAAATTGAATGCTAAGTTTATTCAGTTTGGTTATATTTATGCCTTATGCCAATCGACCTTTCGATCGATGAACAGATGGTTCTGTATTTCGGACGTCACTCCTGTGAAATATGTATCAGGGGAAAGTCCGTCCGTTTTGGATTCCAAAATTGGTATCTAACATCAGCGCAAAGGTACCTATAGCCGCAAAATGGAGCACCCTATGCGTCACACCGTTTATTTCGATAATTCTTTATAACATATTTCCTCATATTGCTTCTATCTGAGCGTAATTTCTTTGCCACTAGAACCACACGCAAGGACCGAATGACAGAGGCGATTTTAAAACAGGGCAAAGCAGCCCTCCCAGAAAGGGAGACGGACTACGTATTCGACAAAACGAATAAAACCTTCCCGGCAAGAGGTTCTGGTTCGCTGGCATGTTGTCTTGCCAACAGCGAAGTGACGTTTAGAGACGAACTTTTAAACGGTAGATCCCATGCATGGTGTCCATCGATGGGACAAAATAAAGTTTTCCTCTAGCGTCAACAAGCCGATGTGATTTACAAATATAATCATTCCATGTGAAGTGGTGATCTCTACGACATTACTGTGGGAAACTACAGAATCGGCATTGCTGACAATGGTGGAATGTCCTGTTCTGCTGCACATTAGATTCCACCGTTGTTAACGGCTGGAAGCTGCATCGCTTCATACAAATGGTAGTAGACCTAAAAGTAATGTCCCAAAAGGACTTCAAAGTAGAAATTACTGAAATATTACTATAGACTTCGGATGATGATAATGAAGAGCCAATTGACGAAGGAGATGACGATAATATTGGCAATTTTCGTTCGTCAAACTAATCTTCATTTCCCAAGGATCACATCATCATAAAGGAAGCCAAATATACACGTTAGCGCAACAAAAGTGGCGGTTTCGAGGATGGAGAAACAAAAACATGAAACAGGTGCAATATATGCAATATATAGGTGCACATCCCTTCGCATGTTTTGACCCATATCATAAAAAAATATATACATAAATAAATCTAAATCCAGCTCAAATATAACCTAATGTCGAATTCGATTGGACTTCACTGGCGCACACCTTTCACTACTGTGTTCAAATTTACCATTAGATAGAAAGATGCACATAGAAAGTGTGCACCAGTGAAGTCTAATCGAATTCGACGTAAGTCTACCTTTATTTTTACCTGAAAAAACATAATAATCCCTTAAAAATCTCGTAATTTCCTAGCAATAATTTTTGAAATTGTATTGGAATTTTTAAAGGGCATTTTCTAGGAAATTGGAAAGTCGGAAAATTTTTTTTCTTCCTACATCGTATTTTAATGCCAATCTAAGCATCATCTCAAAACATTATCAAAATCGGACAGCGTTGAAATATCCTGGTACAAGATGGGTTAAAACGGAACGACCCTAGCTTTTTGATATTTTAATTAATATAGTAGATATATTCTTATCTTGAATTATGGAAATATACCCATTCTTATCATTTGTTTTCGAAAGGATGTGTGGTAAGATATTCTTTTTTGTGAAGGGAAAGTAAATTATTATTAGATACTATAGGAAATTGATATTGGTAGTGGTATTATTTTCTTTCGTGTGCGGGCCTTGCAATCGATTTCCTATCTACTTTTCTCTAATCTACACAAATTTTATAAAATTTTACCACATTTAATACGATTCTGAAATCTTATCAATTAAAAGTAATTTTAGGCCCAGTAAAATATTGTTATAGCAAAAGAAAAAAGAAATTAAACATTTTTGAGTTAAAATGTAGTGCTTAGTAACACGTTTCTATAATTTTAATAAAAAAATAAGATTAAATAAATTATGTTTCTATGAATGAAGTACAACACATGCATATATATTATCAATTAAATAATTGTAGAGGCTCGTTCAGTAGCATGTAACGCCATTGGATAGTTGATAATTAAAGATGTGGTTCAGAAGCAATATTTAAAAACTATAAATTAATATTTCGACGTATTTTCGGTGGTCTCGTCTTTAATTCTTCATCATTATCCGTAATTTGATCATCAATATCAAGCTCTTTACTAATCTCCTTTTTATGTGGATTTTCGTCTTCAGATTCTTGAGAATCCTTTTGATAAACGACTGCTTTTTCAGTTGAACGTTTTAACCGGTTACTAAATAATAAATAAAATAGAATTAATAATTGGATTTTAAATTGGGTATACTTAACTTACTTAGCTAAAGAAAATTTATTGAAAATGTTTGATTTCGAATTACGACTGTACAATGTAGGTTTGGATGGACTTGTTGCATTTGACCCTTTTTCTAGTTTGATATTTACATTGCTGGTATCCTCGTTCAACGATATACTAAATTCACATTTTTTCTCTACAATTTGACGAGCTGATTCGTCACCTAATAATACTCCTATTGATAAATCTACATTTTCCGTTTTAATTTTCGAATTATAATCTACTTCACTGAACGGTACGGTCTCAAGGAATTCTATTATAAAAATTAATTTCAATGAAAATTTTAAAATTGTTTTCATTTCTACCAACTTCTTTGTAAAACAGCTCCCTCCAAAATATACTGTTGAATTTCTGAATCCTTGTTCTTGATAACATTTTTTAGATAATCAATTTCTAAATGATTCTTCATGCATTGTCCCAATAATGATGTAGTGATCTGTTCAAAAAACTTTGAAAAACGATTGAAGGAAATAAAATTAATTATCAAGTAGGCGGCATTCAAATTGTACCTACTTGTTTAGATGGACAACGATTAAGCTTCCAATAGAAATTAAACGGGACGCCTGAAATGTAGTATTTTAAATTTAATGTTACATTTGAACTGTCCAGGGCATCTTCAACATTTAGTGTAAATTTCTTCGGTGTATCATTTTTTAGACAATTTGTTATCTTTTCTAATCCCGGATCAATAATGGGATTGTGATTCTGAAAAAAATGGTTTAGTTGTTTCGGTAACTAGTTTGATCTCACCCAACATATATAATTAATGAAGAGGATACCTACCTTTGCCCTCTGTAGTAAATCCGCTAAGTTCAATTCCTCTGTCCATAATATTTCGAAATTAGTCAATAAATATATAAATTTTGTTTCGTTATTATTTAGTTTATTGAAATATGATTTATTATCAATTTGAAAATATTTCCATTCCGACATTTTTAAAAGAATAAACAAAAATCAGATGGTCGGTATGTCGACAAAGATTATGTCATTGGAATATAGAATAATAAGAATGTCAGTGATTTTTATTTTCCAATTTTAGAATTAAAGAAAGTCCTCAAATTATACTAGATTTTTCCTTTCAGAATGCAAATCGAATCAATTCCGAAACGGATTCTGTTTTGGTCATTTTGGTAACACTTTTTTTTGTAGAGAAATTATAAATTTTTCTGGGCGTTTTTCTCGAAAATTTTCGAATAAACTCGAAAATTTTTATTTTTACAAATCGATTTGAAATTTCGAAATTAATCGTTTTAAATTTTAAAAAATTTGGATCGCGATTTCGATTAGGGTACTCTGTACAATATTCACTTTTAAGAATTCGGCAGGATTCTATCAGCACCTGGTGCTTTGCCCTGCACGGTTCGGCACCCCTTCGTAAAACCTCCTTGTACCTGGAGGACGATACATTGGGCAATTTTGTTTAAATTTTCCATATTACACGAAAAATAACCTCTAACCCCCCTCAATGGTGGGGAGGACTGGGCTGGGAGGAGCCCAGCGAACAAATTGTTTTTTTACTTTTATTATCAAATCAATGGAAAAGGGAGGGAAGAGAGGTTGTTTTCACTTACGTTTTTCCAATTATCGGCATTTTCAATGGGACCGGGGGAACATCCATTCAATTAGGCGGCTAATTCGTTCCATTTCCAATTACGGATTGATTTTTCAAAGGAAGCATTGTTCAGGAACCGCCTGTCTTTTTCAGTAACTTCCAAATAAAGTTTTAATTGTTCTTCAGACGTAGTCTCGTTTACGTGCCATTTCTTAAATTTTCAGGGCAAAAAAACGCTGTTTAATTTTTAAAATTTTATTTTCCAAACAAAAAATGACAGCAGCCCGACAGATAAAAACCGTTACGATTTAAAAAAAAATACAGTGCTACTCCGATTTAGCGAACGTTGAATTAGCGAATACTTGGATTTAAAGGCTTTGTAGTAAAAGTAGTGCAGGTTTATCAAAATTCTTTGGTAGAACATGCCATCAAATTTAAATAGTCCTCGTCGACGAGAAAAGAATGTAGCCGGCGAGGAAAATTTATTTTTCTTTTTTTTCAGCCCAAAAAAAAACATGATGTTTACCTCCTTTTCTCGACTTGCTCCGACCGGGATGCCCTTTGGCAGAAAGACGACCCGCGTCCTGAGGAAGCATTCCCTAGAATCTTGGTCCCGGACCTCCTCCTCCTCCCCGCAATAGCCCCTGAAAACACGAAATTGACCATTTTCTGAAGCCTATAAGTTCTAGAAGGAGAAGGATTTTCCCGTGGATTTCAGGATCACAATATAGCCCAGACTTTCATCTATCGAAATCGAAAATAGAAGTCGAGGATTATCGGCCTAAAAGGAAGGCCTATATCTCCGGAACCGTACGGAATATCTATCCCAACTAATTAGTAATCGAAAGGAGGACTCTTGCAGGTTCATTCAAGACTATATTTTGGTAAGGATCCTTTGGGAGAAATAGAGTGTCTGGAAGGATCTTTGAAAGTCGACAAAATTAATTTTTTCAACTTCGAGAGTTGATATCTCCGGAACAGAGGAAGATATGAAGATGAGTTTTAAGTCACCTAACGATCTATCCTTTCTTTTAATTTTAAACATAATTTAAATCAAATCTGTTCAGAACCTTCCCAGATATAGACCATCAAACCACACCCTACATTTCGATAAACTTTTTACATTCTAACCCCTAGATTCTGAACCGAATGGCCTACAGAGCAACTGATTGGATAATTATACTCCACATGGAGTCTTCTATCATGGGGCAAGAGGAAAATCCCGAAATCCAAAAAAACTTTTTTCCCAGATCTCCGCTCCTGGACTAGCTAGAGCAAAACGGTTTTCGGCAAAGTGGGCAGACATGTTTTCTAAGACCTCTCCGCATCCCGAAATTCTTCAGTTTCCTATTACAGAGTTTACTTTTTCCCCGTTTTTGGTCTATATCTTGAGATCAACTTCCAGAAACACGGATTTTCTGATGAAATATTATCCATAGTTTTAAAATCTATCGTTTAATATTACTATTAGGCGGATTGAAGGTGTTTCAGATTTTATAATCAATTAAAACTATTTCATACAAAATGATCCATATTAATATTTTTAATTGGAATATTTCCAATTCTTTCGGCTATTCCCCATGGAATATTAGGTTAGTATCCGGACCCAACGGACGACCATCTCTTGCAATGTTTAACATTTATTAATTACTTAACAATTAAATTTTATTAAAAAATTAAAATAGAATAATAATTATTTTATAAATATATTTAGGTCAATGTGAAAGCGAACTATTTGTGAGATTAAAATGTTTTAATAAAATTTAAATATTTATTTGAATTATTTTTGCATTATATAATCTCTTATCATTCCGGTTTCCGGTCATATCCATAGTAATGTGAACAAACAAAATAAACATCATTATACTGTAAATATTAAATAAAATTGTTTACGACATCAATTAAAAATCTAATGAATAAATTTAAATAAAATTAATTTCCCTTTATTACACATGTTCACCAAATTTTTAATTGTTGATACTTTCAGTATCAATCCATTTTCAATTTTAAAAAGTTTATTTTATAATTATATTATTGCATTTAAATTTAATAAATTTATTTATTCTAAAATCTAAATGCTTACTTCACTTAAAAATTACTGATATAATTAACGGGGTATTTAATATCGTGATGTTAATTTAATTATATTTGTTCCTACAAAAAAAGGCACATTCTTACGATTTTAAATTAAATTGAATGAACAGAAATTTAATAAAATTTATTCATTTAAAAAAAAAATGCATAATAAAATTTAATAAATTACTTAATTAATATTTTTTAATTCGATTTGGAAGATTGGAAATTAATTAGATTTCCTTCAGTTTTTCCTTAAATTGATAAAACTACGTCTATAAAATATAAAATATAGCGATATAGAGTTAGAACAGCAAAAGAAATAATAAAAATAGGAAGTTTTGAACCATAATTTTAAAACTATTATTGTTAAAAAGGAAATTAAAAATTAAGTTAATAAAGCATTTTTTTAAAATTATTTTAATTAAAAAAGACTGGGAATTTTAGTTACTTTTGATGGGGTTTATTATAGTACGTTCATGTACTGTCATGAGTTTAATAATTTCCTTAATGAATTCAAAATATTTATATTAAATTGAATGCGATTCGGAAACCCCCAAAGCATTATTTAACAAAAAAAAAATATAATATAAAATCACAGCACTTAAATTAATAGAGAAATGAAAATAGAATAATTCAACTGATTAATCAGTAAATCGTGACTACCGAGAGCATTTTTTCAACTAATTAGTTAGTTAATATTAAGAATATATTCGAGTTAGAAAAAAGGTGTTTCCTTTCCTGTTTTGATTCTTTTTTTTGTAAATCTAAATGCTTGAGCTTAAATATAAAGTATTTGTTTAAATATATTAATTATTAAAATCTAATTATTATCTGTAGTGGAGAAATATCTGTGTCGTTATGCAAGCGCTATACATATTTGTTTCCCTATATGTATTTTTAATCAAATAATTTCTACCGAAGAAATGCTACTATTCATTCAATGATTCTAGCGCTTGAATTGAACGTCTCTATATACGTTGTGATATGCACGAAAAATGTATATAAGTTATCTGGTTTCGTCATTTTCTTTAGGCACTCTATTTATTAGGATACTTTGTCTCCATTACGGTCAAAAATGATCGAGATATATGGAATTCATCTCTCATAGCTAGTAAACCTCTTTAAATCAATCAAAAATAGCGTGATGCTGCTATAATAAAACTGAAAATTTAGAAATTAGATTGTACGGAACTTTATCTCAATAATTTTGACCGCGATTGATTCCAAATTTTTTTTAATGTTATTAAATTTCAAATCTATGTGGCAAAATGCGGAGAATTGTAAAATTGTCCTTAAGAATAATATTTCATGAAAATTTAAATTGAAGCAATGGATTAAAATTTTTCTCCATCAATTCAAATTCATCGGTAGCGATCCGATAACCCCACAATTGCATTGCTTCCGTACAACTTTGTTGTATATCATGTACCTCACCGTACGATAAATCCTTTATCCAATGAAATGGTGCCGATTTTGAATTACGAAACGTTGAGCTGACCCCACCATGATCCATACGGGTATGTGAGTCCAAAAACTCTTCCACATGCGCATCAAATGGAAGACCGTAAAATTCCAATATATCCTGTGTCATATCATACGGATTTAATGATAAATCTTCATACCGGACGGCCATAAATTTCCGGCCATACTTCTCCGACATCCATTTGGCAGTACGATAATCAGCGACCATATCAGCGCATAGCGTTGTCGCTTGATCACAATCCACTTGTCCCGGACACCAATCACGATGTTTACGTGATTGTAATGTACCCCGCGGATCACGGATCAGCAAAACGATTCGAACGTTTAATAAACTATCAGTCATCAGTTGTTCGGCTAACGCTAAACGTAACCGGACAACTTTCATACTCTGTATTGGAAATAGCTTACAAAATTGCGATAGAAATTCAGAATCCCAACAATACTGGGGATACTGTTGACATTTCGTCCACAACCGGGTATTATGACTGAATAGATTTGGATGCGTCTGTCCGTATTCCAGATAATCATTCAGATTCGTGTAATTACATGTTAACAGTTTTTTCAGTGTTACCAATGCCGGTTTATCATTTGGCGGTCCTCGAATTTGTATAATTTCATAATCAAGTAACGGTTCGTAATGATAAAAATTGGCCGGAATTGCGTTAAGGATATCCCCTAAAAATGTCGATCCCGAACGCCACGTTGTTATGATAACACTTTGCCGGGGCGTCCCATTCGTTTCCGGCGTCATCGCCGACAATTTCTCCAACTCCCGCGGATATTCAAAATTCTCCATTTCATCGGCAATCTCTTGCCGTTGCCATTTCAGGATGTCCGATATCGTTACCGATGAATTGTATGTTGGTGGTACGGCGGGATCGGATAAACGATTTAACAATCCCATGTTACCATGCTTGTAATATTGATTTTTACCGTAAATCTTTAAATTTATTTTACCCAAATCACCGGTCGATAGAAATTTATAGTAATCATTAACGGTGGACGATGAGAATCGATTGTAGAAAAATATTAAACATAAAAATGTACCGGCAACCGCACAAAATGCTATCAAATTAAATCGTCGTTTCATTTTGTATTTGATTCGCCGAAAATTCGATCGATTTATATTTATAATTTTCAGGTCGCCTTTTTAATTTAACCCCCCAATCAGAAACGTCTGAAATAAAAATCGATTTATTCAAACAATGTTAATTTTAAATATAAAAAATAATTTACTTAGAAAAATGGTTGTGTCCGATGTATAAAGTATAAATAGGCTGACGACCAATTTCATTTGAGGCCCCAATGTTCCAACATTCTTATTTAAATTATTAGCAAGTACGTGGATTGAAATTCCTAAAATATAGATTTCGAAGATTCGGTAAAGGATAAATTTTGAAAAAATTATTCAGAATAAAGTGCGAAAGATAATTAATTTACGTGTTTCCAATAATTTAGAATTCAGGATGGCATACAGCTGCTTGTATGACCTATAGTTCGTTCCGGGACTTTCATGGGCCAAATCTGGACATTTAAAAATTGGAAGCAACACAATTCATCATCATCACATCATTTATATTGAAGATGATTAAATTATAATTTCAGTTTGAATACGGCTGCTGTTAATTTTTAATGATTATAAAATCAAGGCCGCGTTGTGAAGAGTAAATAAATAAATAATATACAGTTTCCTGTCTTTTTCTTTTAATTTATTTAATTTTAAGTTTAATTGCCTTTTACTGAACGTTTTGGTTGCAGTGTCAATTTGCTAGATTTTTTTTTCTTTAATGAAGAGACCCAATTATAATTTAGTGGGAAACAGAAAATGAGACGAAGTTTTATTCTTAAAAGAAACTGCAACTGGGCGATTTCATTATTTTCTTATTTGATATTTTTTCATGCTTACTTGTTTCTCGGTCGGCTGAAATTCTTTGTTGTCGTTTTTATCGTCTTTCCATTTTACATCTCCTCCATGCGGATTGGGTCACTTATCAAGCCAAGTGTGCTCTCATTAAAATGTAATTACAATAAAGAAAAAAAAAAGAATAAACAGTTAGTAAGTTCTATGGTTTGCTCAAAGTGCAAATAGACGACCCGTTTGACCGTTCGTTCCGTTCCACTATTTTTCACCTCTCTTGTCAACACATTTTTTTCTCCCGTTCAAACTTGAATTATTCAAATCACACTTTTAATATATTTTAATGCATTACCAATTATGCACAGAACGATAATTAAATGTCTTGTAATTATTTTTTAATTTACATTGATTTCAATATTTCTCGGATTAATGGCAAATTTTAATTGAATAAAAAAAATTTTCACAATCACCACCAATTTTTGTTTGGATCTAATTGACATTTCTATAGCGTTGTTTACATAGAATTTTGGGTGTAACAGGAATGTTTCATTATCAATCAAAAATGGCCGACTCAAATATAAATTCTACGTTGGTTTTCTATTTCCCCTCATTTTGCTTGCTGCTGAAATTTTTCATTGGCTAATGCGAGACTAGTCATGTTAACGTACCTGCTCACTGTATTAGGCATACATGTTGATGCGACACTAGTCTTGCTTATGCCGGTTATTGAACGGTATGTGGATACAGAATTCTCACGTATTGGTAATTGAATTATTAAGAATAAACCTCCATTCTTGTCAAACTATATACGTGTTAGTGTCGTTCCGCAGATAAATAGAATTAAAAAGTGCGCAACGCCCCTCTACACGTCACTTTTCCC